>JAOEHI010026812.1:0-20566 GCA_025447815.1 Percopsis transmontana
CACACACACACACACACACACACACACACACACACACACACACACACACACACACACACACACACACACACAGAGCTGTCCATCTAAAGTGCCCAAGAGGTTCCCTTGGGCTCAATTCTACACACCTCTGCTTCCTGACATTAAAACCAATGTCACGTTTGATTGATAGTGTATGATCTTGCGTCTGGGCTACCCATGTGGTCACTGCTGCTTTGTCACTGCTATGTTTGTCTAGAACTGTTTTGAGGGACAACACTGCAAACCACACATAATAAAGCAGGTATTTTGATTAAAGTCAACCAGTGTCTGTGACTCACGGAAAATTATAGAGAAATCGGTTCATATATATTTTGTTTAACATGCTAACAATTTCTGGATTTTCTTTCTCAAAACGTGCATTACAAATATTGAAAAAATTCAGAAGTGCCACTGTGAAGCTGTCCACAAAGCTTGATAGACCATACATGCCCTAGAACTGTAGTCTACCATGTGCTAAGAAACACTTAAATCAGTTTCAGGATTTTGTGGTGAATGTTCTCCCACTCTGTTATGAAGTTAATCATCTGCATAGTGTTACTTTCATTTAAACCAATGGTTTTCCCAACTGTGCTTCATAGCTTTTGGCCACTCTCGTGCACACATAAAGAACTTTTACTAATAGCCTAACATAATATCATATCAATATGTAGGCACATTTTACTAAAAGACAATAAGAGGACATTTAACCACTGCTTGACAAATATTAAAAATGACAAATATTAAAAATGACAAATATTAAAAATGTACAGGCTTACATCTTGAACTGACGGAGGAATATTCCAACATTCATGCTGCGTTTTGAGTCCAATATTGAGATCTGGAAAAAAACAAACAAAGTCAACAGGACAGTCAACAGGACAGTCAACAGGACAATCAACAGGACAGTCAACAGGACAGTCAACAGGACAATCAACAGGACAGTCAACAGGACAGTCAACAGGACAGTCAACAGGACAGTCAACAGGACAATCAACAGGAGAGTGGTTCTTTCCGGAACATGTGGTAAGATACTGAAAACTAGACTAAATGTTTCACAGCTTCCACACCCACCTGCTGAGAGGTGCCGTCCTGGGGAGACCTGCAGCAGAGCAGAGCGGACCGGCGTCTCCCGGAGCCGGTCCTGTGCTGGGGCTTGCTGTCCTTCTGGCTGAATAGCTCGTCCAGACAATGGAGGTCTATGGGGAACTCATCGTCCTCTGTCGGTGCCCCACTCCACACACTTTTCCTCCCCTCCACCTTCTCTTTGGGAATGCGCTCCCAGTTCAGCTTCCTCAGCCGGCTCCGACGGGCGCTGTCTATGCGGCTGAAGGGAGACGAAGAGGAGGAGGAGGAGGTGGAGGTGGACGAAGGTGGGAGCGGAGGTGGAGGGGGAGGCGGTGGGGGCGGGGGAGGCGCGAGGGAAGGTGAGGGAGCGGTGGCCAGGACAGGCAGCGTATCCATGGCTGTCACGACGACAGGAGCGGCCGGCGGGCAGGCAGGCCGTGTTCCATGAAAGGCACTGAACTCCTTGATGGCCACAGTCAGGTTGGTGAACCTACAGGTTGTCCAAGAGCTGAGGGAGTTTGAGTACACAGGCTCGTCGTACGTAAATACTTCCTCTTCACAAACCCGGAAGGCTCTAGTTCAACATTCCCAGTCTAGAAAACGACACAAAGGAAATCTAATGTCAGACTATATCACTGAACACAAACAAGCAACAAATCCAGGCAATGTTTTTCACAACCGTGATGTTGCCCACTGATGACCTCAGCCTGAACCTGTACACTGTAATTGCCCTGTAAACTGCTCCCGACACCTGGCCTTGGTCCTTTCATTAGCATTAGACTTACACAGCTCATCGGCTGACCTAACAAGCAAATGTAACCCCGGGTTCAACATGCAGTGGAAGTTCAAGAGTTTTTTTGGGGGGGAAAGTACTGTGTGACATGATCTCTACTTCACTGGTCTGTTTGAACAGCTTGTCTCAGCCTGTTCAGTTTCACCCAACTGTACACACACACACACACACACCTCCGCAGCAGGCTGCCTGGACTTCTCCCTTCTAATTAGACTAAATGAAGACATCAAAAGCAAAATAGAGGGCATACACAGGTAGTCACAAGTGACACAGGTGTTAGGTACAGTTGAATTATGGATATGTTTTTCAATCATCTAAACTAAAGCAAAGTAGACCTGAAAGCTTGTTCGAACCAGGCAGTTTTGGCTGGGATTAGTAGGTGCAATTAGGAATGACTCAGAGGATTTAACCGTCTGATGCAGTGGTAAGTATTTAACCATGACAAGCGTTTTCATTTTTACCAAAACTTTTTTTCCCTCGTAATTTTTAAATGTATCGTTACAGGCTGACGGGGGCATGACTTGCTTGCCAAGTTGTTCCACTGAGTACCACATGAGCGCGCCCCAAAAATATTTTAAAAACGATCATAGCACCATTCAATGGTACATAATGTAGCCTAATGTAATTGTCATATACTGTCATATACGATCTGGAAGTTGCTGTAGTGATTGTGTACATAGTTGTAATCTACAGCAAACTTATAAAACTGCATGTAGTTGACAGGCAACCAATCAAAACACCAAAGACACCGCAACTTTATCACAATGGATTCACGTAGGGTAGGAAAACCAAAGACCAATATCAATTAACTGCGTAAATAGCGCTTCGAAAAAGTTTTTACATGATAACTGTTCTACTAAACTTTAGTGTCTAAAATATCAACAGAATTGTCAATAACACGATAACAAAAACTGTATAATCAAATTTTAGCGGTTATAGCCTAGTCTTATTTCTAAACTACAATCAACAAGTCCATTTACATACCGTGCGCTTTAATGATTGCCGATCTCTTGCGCCATATCTCCACAAATGCACGATGGATAAAGTTCATTTTACTTTTAAAACATTATCGATAAATATGACTTGTTTGACGCATCTCTGCTATCCAGGGACCCGAGTCGCTGCGCTCTTTCCACTGTTCTGTTTGTTTTTTTTCAACATGCATAGGGGAAGCTTTCCAAATGCTCAGGAGCAACGCGCAGGCGCGCCATCGCACGCTGACATGCCTTTATTGTATCCTCCCAGTTTTCCCATGGGAGCGTTTGAGATGTTCAGGTGCCATATCAGACGAATTTTTGGCAACCTGCTACACTAATAGACTTTATTTTAGGATGAGCTGGAACTTCTTTAATGTTTGTCATGTTGATAAAATTGGATTAGCCTCATAAACTCAAAGTCGATAACCCGTGACCCCCGAAGGTGTCACAAGCAAAGCAAACAAGCAAATTGGTAATTAAAAAGATTATTTCAAAATCTAAGTCGGATGAAAGCCTGTCTGCTGCTAGGGGCTGTACTGAAAACGTGATAAGGCTCTATTTCACAGCAAATCATCACAAGGGGGCAGGACTGTGATCTGTGTTGGGTGCAGAGGGCCTTGATCAAGCTGAGAAGGGACTACTGTAAAGCAGCAGGGAGAGGGAGCAGGTGGCTATTAGACATGGGAAATGATGTCAAAATGTCTCCTCCCTGACCAGGATCAGCCTGATGAAAGAGGGTGGTGGTGGGAGGGTGTGTGTGGGGTGGGGTGGGGTACACAGGTGAAAGCCAAGAAGCTAGAAGTCTCACGGGGGCGCTGAAATGGTCGGGGAGCTGCTGACGCGAGGGGTGAAGAGCCACAACGTGGCCCTTTCATCCAAAGTGCTGGATCGCTCCCGGCCCACATCACCTGGCGCCCAGGTAGCACCCCCCCCCCCCCCTTGTTCACTGTGAACGCTGTCAGGCAGTAGTCAGCACCACGGTACGGTAATTAGCGGGGTTACGACCCTTAAGATCTGGCTATTGTTGTCCCTGTCCATCGTAGCATGTTTTGGCGTGCCTGTGCTAGAATAAACCTCTCTCAGGAAACTGCACTTTCTATTCAGTCAGTTACTGCTCAGAGAACAGTGCACTCCTCAGAATACAAGGAAATGCCACTGTTGAGAGACGGCTGCTTTAGAGCTCTTGGAGAACCCGAGGCACTCTCTGTGGTCCCGCATGTTGTGCACGGTTAGGATCCATGTTGATGCTGCAGATGGACTTTGAGAGACAGTGATCAATGAAATGTGGAGTTCATTTGTCATCTCCCAGAAAGTGTGGGAGACAAACCGGTCTGTAATGCGTTTACAGCCCCCCATCCCCCTCACGCCCACTCTGCCACCCCCTTTTTGCACAACACTGCGCTTGTGTTGCACCGGGCCAATTCCTTAGTGAATGAATGCGGACCAGGGTGTGCATGTATAAGATTCATGCGTAAGCCTGTGGGAGTGCGAGAGGGGAGGCCTCTCATTGAGCGTGTTTGTAAAGGAGTGTATTCAGTGCGTAGGATCCCTTGGTTGGGACCAACAGCTGTTACAAACTGCTCGTCTCTCTTTGACGAGCCAATCCGGAGGGATGCTGAGGGATGTGATTTGCGCTTGACACCCAGGAAAGCGATCTTAAGTGTAAAAATCCCTCTCCCCCCTCCTCTTCCTCACACATAAATACACACAAACACAAGGACGTTTAAGGGTTAACACATAAGGCCCCCAAAGCCGGGCTTCTCTTTAGAAGTTCAGCCCTTGGTACTTAGCTGGATGTGGCGGTTGCAGCCATACCGCGAGTGTTAGCTGTTCTCCATCTTTCCCTCTTAATCTCCCTTTGAAGTCCCAGAAGGGTTACGTAAAGGTGAAGGCTATTAGCTCCCTCCTCCACTACCTCCAGCACACACGCAATCTTGTACACACACACACACACAGACAAACTAATTTTGCACAGAACTTATGTGATTAAATCCTATTTTGTGAGCTCTGATAGAATTGGCGTTTGGCACGGCAGGAATGAAAACCGGATGTAAAAGGAATCAATATAATAGATTTTCTTGACCAGCTGCCCCATATATACATATAGGCCATTAAAGTATGTGTGAAAACCTATTCAGTGTCATATTATTGATATGTGTTCGTGGGGTTAATGCATGCTCCGCTTTGGTGCCTCCTGGGGCCTAGCCGGTTTCATAGTGGAGTAAATAGGTCAGCGTGACTGGCACACACACATAAACACGCATAGACACACCTGTGTCTGATCCTAGACTGGGACAGTAGGGCTCGGGAGGCCTTTCTAATGAAAGCCAGGCATCTTGGATCACTCGGCGTTCCCTGGTTCCATGCTGATCACATGCAGGGAGGACACACAAAGAGCCGACAAGGATCTTTGGCTTTGGTCAGACAGGGCTGATAAGGAGAGACGGCAAAAACAAACATAGAACTTAACACACACTTTCTCTCTCTTTTGCTTTCTTACAACACACATAATTACAGACCATGACATAGACAAACCATGACATAGACATTATAAATGGGGGGGGGTAAAAGATCATTGTAAAAGTCTCTTTCTTTCTCCCTTTTCATATGAGCGTTGTGAGTGTTGTTTGTAGTCATGGAAATCATGTATTTCCTACCACATGCTCATACAGATACAGAGGCATTGCTTTGTGAGTATTCACTTTAATCAATGGAGAGAGAAGAGGAGAGGAGAGCCAAAAGTGAGTCTGTTTCCCTAGCCTGTTGTGAGAGCACAGCTGAAGCTTGTGTTTGTTTACCAAGCTGTCTGCTGATCCAAAACTTTTAGTATTAGTGGTGTCTGCGCGTGTGTGCGTGTGTGTGCACGTGTGTGTGCGTGCGTGTGTGTGTGTGTGCGTGGAGGAGGCATGTTTAAGTTAAACTCTGCAGGGGGTAGCGGCTGTTGAGGTACTTGTGGTCAGTTGTTCAAGGGGGGCTGGCTCCTATCTGTTTGTCTTTGCACATCTGGCCATTGGAGACACTTCCGACTCCAATTAGGATTTCCTGAGACTCAATAAAGGGGTTATTGGCCAGCACAAACACCAGAGCAGACCCCCACCCACCCTCAGTTCCTTTCCTGCCCCAGTTGCTACGGTCATTACGCCAGCCAGGCCTGCAGTCTCACTTCACTAGTGGATTACAATGACAGACAGGACCACAGAGAAAACAGCCCTCCTTATCCCTCTTCTTAGCGGGTCTTTGTCTCTTGTTGTGGCATTACAAATGTGCCATCTATCATCCCAGATTCATCTCAACCTCACTGAAATAAATATACAATATACGTGAAGCTGGTGCTGAGCAATGGGAGATGCACTGTCTGCAGTTATCTGATGGGGAGACCTCAGGAGCCTCCAGGGTGAAGGCCTATCCAGTCTGTGGCATGGACATAAAGCCCCCAGGCGGATCGCAGTAGGCCTGGTTGCTCTGGTCGGGGGGTCTAAAGGGGCTGCTTGTGTGGCAAGAGTGATCACACAGTTAACACTCAAAGGGCCGGGTCTGCTGTGAAGGAACTCGTAGAAAGAGGCTGAGGCACACAGACAAAGGCCCAGGGCGGTCACGTATGGACTCCTTACTCCTCCACCCCTGTCATTCTAGTCCAACTCCAACCCCAAGTACACTTCCAGTCCACTATCGTGTCTTCCCCTTTTCTCCTCCTTTTAATGTGGTCATATTAAATAACCGCTGTAACCATGAATTCCACTATTGTATTCACTAATGGTGAGAACTCTTTCTGATCCTGGCTTTGTTTTTCCATGGCATTTTGTTTTGTATTTATTTAGTCACGTTAAACATGAAAAATATATATATATATATATTTTACTCCCTTCCATTCCAAGCTAAATTAAACCATACCAGCCTTGTTTACTTTGACTGGCTTGTCATCCCACCGTGTACGTGCTTCATGTTGAGTAAATCTGTGCAGGTTTTGTTCTGCATGCATGCACACACACACACACACACACACACACACACACACACACCGTTACTTCAACCAGCTAAACCGAATTATTCTCCTTTTCCACCCCCTGCTCCTTTGTGCCAACCAGTGATGTCACACACTGAGAAACCATGGGGCTGCTGGCTCATCGCCCAGGGTAGCCAGCCTGGCAGAAACAGAGGAGAGGAGAGCAGATACCGATGTGACCTCCAAAGTGCTGGCTGGGTCCACTGCCGCTCCCGCAGAAACCAGCCTCTTTCTACTCCTCTCTCTCTCTCTCTCTCTCTCTCTCTCCTTTCTTTGATAGAGCCAACTCATTTAAGGCTGAAAGGAAAACATGGTGGAGTTGTGAGGGTCAGCCCTGCGGATTAACCTGTAGATGCCACTCTCCCCCGTTCGTGTCCGCTAGCATTCAGTGGGCCTGTGCTGAGACCCATTCAGCCTTGCTAAACTGCTAAACTGTTGCATAACAACGCAGCCAGCCTTTTGCTGGGGCCCTGAAGCTGTTGGTTTAAACAAGTCACCCTTGGGCCCCTGGAACTTGTAGCCTCTGTCTAGGTCTCCTCGCTTGTGGACAGATCTTGGCCAATAGAGGTGTTGCGTGGAAGAATGGACCTTTGGCGCTCACATCATAGAAATGGAGGGGAAAAGAAAATCAAGGAGTGGTCAATCCGTAGTGAGGCAAGACGTCATCGCTAGAGTTTTGGCTCAGCTGACGCGAGGGGTCGGGGACGTTCTCATTCAACATTTTCGAAATGGTTACACTGTATCTCAAGACTGTAAAGGAAAATGACTCATCATAGAATAAGAAGAAATAGTTATTTGGCTATCAAGAAATCACGTGCTAAAACCCTTCCTTCCTCTGCCCCTCTCCGACACGAGGAGAGCTGCCATGTTTGGCAGAGAGAGAAAGGACAGAAGACAAAAGGATGAGTGACCGGTGCGGAGCCGCGATGGTCAGCTGAGTTATTTGGTCAAAACCCAATTAAATGAAAGGACGGGCTGTTGCTAGGCTGTGCACTGAGGAAGTGTGAGCACTCGGGCCCGAGCTCATTGAACAGAAACAGGCTTCTGTTTACTCACACAGACACTCCACTTTGAAAGCACTGCAATAAGTATAATTACCCTCTATTAGTACCTATCACTCTCCTTGAGCCTCCATTAGCCTCTCAACCTGTCGATGGGGATCTCAATGACTTGCAAAAAGGCTGGAGAAACACCTAAATATGGTGAGCCCATGAAGGCTATTTTCAAGACTCACTTGAGATGTGTACGATATTGGGCTTGTAACTCCCAGGAGAGGTCCGAAACCATCATTGTAACAACATAATGTTGTATATCTTACTGAGGAGGCCATCTCTTTGGGTGGTACACAAATATTTTTGTTGGTGGGCTAACCAACCAAATTTAGGTGGCAGGGGAGAAACTCTAGATAAAGCTAACACAAAAATCATTGCTGTGAATTTTTTAAAGCCTGAAAATCCAGCATTATATCCATAACTCACATTAAGGGTTCTATTATTCACCCTAGCTCTTGTTATCATATAATCCTCAGCACAGACCCTCTCCCACTGAGTGGGTGTATCCCACCCACACAAAGCACATACCTCTGGGTTTGTGTAAACCTGTTTGTGTGGCCTCTGGTTCTCCAATCTCTATGGAAAATACGAATGTGGTCCAGATAAAGCTCAGTGTCAAACCAGAGGTCTAACCATTGATGTCAGTATTATAGCGACTATATAGCGATTGACAGGCCTACGTCCTACCACACACACCGAAAACGTCAAAATAACCTCACAGACCATGTGCCCCACCTAAAATGGCACAGCTTTGCATTGCAGCATAACAACTATAATTGCCTCAAGGAGACCATCATACCACTTTCTGCAGTGGTATGATAATTCCATTACGGCATCTGTGAACTAAGTACAGTATAAATACAAATACGTACCCATATCAATGTATATTCTAGCCTAAAGCTAGCCTGAAGCTTTAATCTGCTGTATCACCAGGCCCAAAGCAGACTAGATAAACTGAGCTCACAGCTCGTCGCGTGTCAACTCTGCTAGCCTTTGGCCTTTGTTGTGAAAACTCAGGGTGAGATAGAAAAACAGATTGACTCAGATGATTAACAGCTAAATAGTAACCGGAGAGAGTAAATGACATGATGAGACGCAGAGGAACTGTCCGAAATGTGTTATGTGTGTGAATGTGTAACCCCTGGAGGCCAATGTCTTGTTTGGAAAGGCCTGAGGTGAAGGTCAAAGGTCACAGGTTAGCCTGAGAGGTTATCTCTTACTGTTTAGTGTTGATACAATTGCCTGAGCAGATGATACAGTTAAATGGATTAACCCGGCATAGACTGGTATTCGGGGGTTAAAACCTGCAAGCCCACAACTCCTCCACAGACACAGAGCCATTACACACACACACACACACACACACACACACATGCAAGTGTTCATATGGGCACACACTCACAAACATGAGCATAAGCGCCTACACACACACACTGGATTGGATCCCTGGTTGCCCTGGGTGCGGTCGTATCTGGAGTTGAGGTGTGTAAAAGGAGAGGAAGTCAGTGGGGGAACTGAGGCGTTGAACCCTGTCATCCTGTTGTTAGTGGTCACACCTGCCTGTTGTTTCAGGATCCCAGGGAGCATAAAGAGTTAACAGGAGGTGTTTTGTTTGTGAATCGAGAGCGATGAACTTCAGCTGAGAGGAACCTCTCACCAGTTTTTAACCCCAAACACTGCATGGAAATACTCCTGGGCAGAGTACATGCATGCCCAACTGACACTAGCTCACTTGCACGCACACACACACACAAACATATGTTAATGATAATGTCAGAGGTCTTGTCTTTAAAAGCCTCCCTCATGCAGCACGCTGTGGGATGCACTACAATGTATTCTCTAACAGTCTTCTAACTGCTGGTGTGGTAAGGGTGTGAAAGGGTATTTTGCTTGCTCATCTCTCTCTGTCATCTGTGCTTTGGTAATAGGTAAATCTATACATTACTATGCATGTTATTATTTCATTTCTAGTTTTGCTTTTGTAAAATGTTAATACATTTCCAATTTATTAGTGTGATTGCGTCAGTAAAATACTTTTCTGGCTTTCAACCCTTTTTTCCACATTGAAATGAATGGCAAATCACTTTGTAGAACTTTGTACACCTTCGGGTTTCTGACCGGTAGTCTACGATTCACAAACAACCAATATGCCTGCTGCAAATGCTCACAGGGAACCATTCAAACCTATTACATTACTGCTCATCTGCACCTAACATTTCAATCGAACTCGTGGATACTCATCTGCTGTAATTTTTAAATAAACACTGTGGATTATTCACAGACCTACATATTTTGTTTGTGCTGATTCAAGAGATGACAGATTTTACTTGCAAGATAAGTTAGCTTTGATACAATTGCAAGTCAACACATACCTTGCTAACTTTTTGCAAGGAAGGATTAACCTGCTATCCCACGGGGAGTAGAAGTGTAAACCCATTCTTCCATAGATTGAAGCATTCACTTGTTGCTTGCATAAAGTAAGAAAAAACAATGTCTTCTAATGCTGCAACGCAATCACACTATACAATAGATGTCACCAGGTCAGACCTTCCACTCAACTTTGCATTGGCAACACGTTTGTTTGTCCCACAGGAGACCATCATCAGACCTTCATCAACTCCAGTGACCCGCAGAAGAGCCATACACTGTATGTGAAATGAGTTGTAAAGCTTAGCATTCTCTGCCGCAGCATAAACAAAGCGTGCCTGGTTTACAGTACCCCCATAGTTCTCTATGGGCATCAAAGTAGTGGAGGGTGCCATTATGGGAACCACCAGGGCTGTGGGGTTCAGGGGGACGAGGCCTGGGTATAGATCAGGTCTTTTACTCTAGGCCTCTTTGAACCCTGATTGATATGGTGAGGCCTTTGAAGAGCCTCCTGTATTCATGAAATCTTTTGTTTTCCACTTTAGTAATTACAACGATGACAGTTTACCAAGGTGGATCTATGGAAAATCCTACACACGTGCACATACGCGCACACACGCGCACACACCACTAATACTAAAAGTGTTGTAAGGACAAGTTTGTCTCATAACTTTAATTCCTGGTGTATTTCCCACCAGGTGCCTGATAACTATATAAAAAAAACATGAAGGGCCCCAAGCTGTGCAGCCACACCGCTCCACAGGCCCGTAAAACCTAAGGTACTTATTATAGTTGACAGCAGTGATAAAGCCTGCTTTGGAGTAGGTTCAGATCTAGCTTTTTCACATTAGTTTGATTCTCATCAAATCACAATTATTTGTGACAGGACTTCCCGGAAGCACACACTTATTAGAGTTTGGACAGCCAATACCAGCCAAGAAAGAAAGTACAGTAGTAAAATAAAAACACCCTGCATATTTCCACAATCTTTTTTAAGGGCCATCCACCCGACAGTTCCACTCTCTCAGGTGGAGTGGCCTGCTCTATGCAAGCATTGCTAATTATGAGATAGTCGTTGTCTCCATTGTATGGTACTCAAAGGGGTTTTGCTCCATGCCAAGGTTGTGCCAGAAAACCGGCCTGTGTCCATTGCGTACATGTCTGATGGACTGTTGCCTGGTTGTGTCACTGCATCAGCAACCTCATTCTGCTCCACTACATCACAAAAAGATTAAACCTGTTAGTTCCTGTTGTCTCTCTGCATCCATACTGTAGTTCCATAAGGTTCCTCTTGTAACATTACTACCACTATATAATCTGTATTAAAACTATGTATGTTATTAAATTAACTTAAAAGAGGAAACTTTTGCCATCTTTAGCTCCTTTCAGAAGCCTGTAGAATGACCTAGAGGCCCAAATGCCAAAGTCTCGGCCCCCTGCAGTCATTATGTTTATCTCATTTTGTCTGAAGGGGTTAGGAGTTCCTGGTTCTGTTGCCAAATAGACTTGGAACCTGTCCATCGCTTATGCACAGCCAGGACAAGTCACTTCATCAGTCTGCAGACATGGCAAGTTCAACAAGTCTGCCAATGATGTATGTACATTTGTCCTTGGGCTGAAATTCAAACACTCAGAACACTACACATTTTGGTCAATATCTGTTATCGGTCTTTTCTCCTATGTTGTTGTTGCAACGTGTTCTCATTTAGAAGTACGGGAGTAGCCAACATCCTTCATTCTTGTTTTGCTCTCATTTTCATCCAAAAAAATAAAAAAATTGGGCCCTTATCTGGAGCAAACATGTAGTTCAGTCAGCACCTCACTCTCTATTTCTTAATGCACATACACTTCCCCTGTTCAGGCTTTATTTTACCCTTGGCACTTCACAGAATCACCCAGTTCCTTGCTGTTCCAAAAACAACAAAAGGTCTGGTCCATTAAAGTAACCAGAGTTTGACCGCTTTTAATGCCCCAGCAGGCGAGCTTCTTTTACACATACAACAGTTCTATAAATTATAATACAATACAATATTTGTATATTACATAGATTTGGGAGTAGCACATTCTCTATACTATCAAAACACCACTGTGAAGAATCAGGTTGAATTTTGAACTTCATGGGTGTCATCTCATGGGTGTTTGTATGTGTCACTGAGTCAGACCCTGTGTCTGTGTCTCCATGGCTGGGATGTCAGAGGTCACCACCTCCCTTCACTCCCTAACTGAGCCTTGATGGTGCCGCGGTAAACCCCGACCTTTCACCCCTTTCGTTCCTCCTGGCTGGCCTCATCTCTCATCCCACCCGGACAGGACCCAGAGCTGTGAAGCAGGCGGAACACCTCATTCAGGAGTTCAAGCCTGATACAAGTTTAGATAGAATTTTGGTCACCCCACCTGTGAAGCACAAACAGGCCCATTACTATTTGCTTTTACTATTTCTGGAAACCACTGTGGTGCCCTATGTTAGTCCAGCCATAAAATGGACAGATTCCCCTAGATAAAATGCTCAAACTCTAGCTATGTCAAAAAATCTTCTGCAGGGCCGTTCTTTGTCTTGTCCAGTAGTTCTTTCAGGTCATGATTCTTGTCTTCCAGGCAAGCTAAACAGCTGAGGAAAAAACATCCTCCACATGGATTGGAGAGTGATTTTGTGGGTCCTTTGGTGTAAGACTTTCCTGACATAACTTGCTCAGCAGTTTTGGGGCCAAGTAGGTTGCCTTCAACCTATGCTTCCAACAGTCCAGATGATTGGACGTGCTTGTCCAAGGTGAAGTCTTTTTCATCATCTGGGCATCCTTCCAACAGTTCTGGCCACCAAAAATCAAACAGATGAACATGAAAACGCTTTCAGGAACACACGCTATCATTTCATCTTCATTAACAAATCCAGTGTACCATTGGCTGCACCAGTATGTCTCTTAATTTCAACGCTACATGTACCATCTCCAGGAAGGGAAATTTCCTGGAAACAAGCAATACATATCGGTTAGGTACAGTAATGAAATCCTGTGCATATATATATGTTTCACAAATTCTATTCATCTACAAAAAGGTTAAAAACACCTAATTAGTATCTGCAAACACTATCTGATACAGGTCTAAGGAGTGATGTGCCATAAGAATGCAGGACGATATGCTGCTAAATAATGTTTATTATACAGCATCTCCTCAGGCAGGGTGTCACAACTCAGCACTCAGCACTCCCCCTGTTTATTGAACTTTCCCAAAAAAACACTCAGAACTCCTCCCCCCTGTTAATGTCCCAGATGGTTAACTCTGTCTCCGCCCTCCTGTCATGCCACGCACACTCCTATCACCTGCCATTGTCTCACTAACTCCTGCACACCTGTGTCTTGTTAGCTCTCATGATGCCTGTGTATTTATACCCCTGCTTCCCTGTGTTCCGTTCCATTTCTGAGAAGCATTACTGAGCGGTTTGCATATCTTAAAGATTTACCGGATTGGCTGATTATTGCCTGTTTTTTGGAGTACAATTCTTGTATTTTCCCTGACAGTGCATTTGCCCGTGTTTGACCTGTTTCTGGACTTCTGGAAAATAGACTCTGCAAATAGGTCTACTTCTGACTCTGGTCTACTTATTGTTAAACAGCGTACCAAGCATCCCTGGGATTCCTGTAATTGTTTTTTGAGAGATAACACAGGAAAAGCACAAAAGGAAATCTCCTGAACATGACAGCTAAAAAGATAAATGTGGGAAGAAAACACATTTCTGTACATGATTTGTAGCCATATTTCTGATGTAAACTAATGGACTTCTATGAGCACATGACCTGGATCTGTAGATTGTAAGACCTCCACAATAGAAGGCTCTACATCAAGACATTTGTTTCTCTGACGCTATAGGTCGCCTTTGACCCTGGCAGACTTGCCATCTCAGCTGTGTCTAAATGCCATCCCACGCTGCCTCTTTAGTTGCCAAAATGACTACCACCACATGGGATAAGGGTGGGAAAGAAGAACTAAAAACTCCCTCCCTCAGAAGTTTGTGATGGCAATTGCCATGGGTACCAAAAACAGTTTTCATCGGCCATTGCTCCAAGCGCTTCTTTGCCAGTATACCTATGTTGCTGAATTTGAACCCTTACGTGCCTGACCGTTCTAATTTCGCGTCTAATTTTCGTCCATATCATTCCTATTTTCAACTGTTATTTTGAACTTTTTCTCTCTTCAAGTCAAAAATGTTGTTTCAGTTGGCGTTGCATCTTTTTTAACAAGTCCTAAATTGATTGTTTGTCGGAGTGGGAGAAAGGTTCAGCAGCGATTGGTTACAGTCCAAAAACGTCACACCTGGAGTAAAATCATGGCTTATGTTACACTATGATGTTTTTCAGAGGAATTTTGGCAGGTCCATTCAGATGACAGGTAACTGGAAACACCTTAATTTTACGTGATCAGGTCTGAATGGTAGAGGAAGGAAGCTTGGCTCTACCAAACATGAGGTATTTGAACAGCACCTGCTATATTGACTCACACCAGGACAGCTATCAGTTTCAACTTACAATTTCTGCTGCGGTGGCAGGACCACCCCACACGCTGTGCATGGAGATCCTCCACAAGCCTAACTTCAGCCATCACTAGTACAAGTACAAAAAGATAGACAAATTGGAATATTTTAGGTGCTGGGCTGAGGCAACTTACAGAAAAAGTAAAAAAGCTTTATAATGCTCCAACATACTGTACCTTTATTAATTATCCAACGCTTCAATACTCAATGCACCATGTTCGTCAGATTAACCTGATGAAGATCCTATTCAGGACTGAAATGATAATAATGGAATTTTGGAGCATTGTATAGTGTGCAGGCGTTTTTTATTTTTATCTTTAGATACACATTCCGACCAAAATTTATTGCACACAGCTTCACATCGCTGACATTTTATATTATTGCTTTGACTTGACATTTTATATAGAGTAAGTACTACACCAGAATCATAGTTTTTGTCATAAATCACATTTTCCAAAGCCTGCACATGCAGTTATACTGTAGGTGTGTGTGTGAATGAATGTGTGTGGTGAAAGTGTTAAAATGTCTACAGAACATGTTTTATTGCGCCTGTGGCAGCCTGGGTGGTGGATGTGGAAGTTGACAGGCTGCAAACACTCCTTTTCCTGCCGACTCCTTCCCTGTTCCTTCCAAAACCACTGTAGGTCCAACCTCTTTCCGTTCCTGAGCGGTATACACACACACATGCACACTAAGGATAACCACACACATCATTTAGCCATCAACTAAAATGCTACAGCAGTAGACACTGAAATCAGCCACACTAACATTTCTTGTGATCCAATATAACATTTATGATATGATCTAAGAGGTGATTCCTATACACTTGGAGCAGGATAAGTGTGTATTTCTTGAACTGAGTCCCGGTTTCCACAATATTTCTATCCTGTTTACATGACTCTGCCATGTAAACAGGATACCTGGAGAGGAAGACAGCATGGTGGGAAAAGACAGAGGGAGGCTGAGATTGGAGGTGAACCCTTCAAGTCACTACATAAAACATTATTTTGTGACTATAAGAAGAACTTGTAATGAAAACACATTCTAGCAAAGAATACACTGTGGCTCAGAATCCTTCTTGTTTTTATAACAAGGCTTAACATCTCAAAGTTGGTCTAATCCCTTATTGTGGTGTAGCGTGCCCTTACATAACTTGGAACTGCATCAATAGGACAGAGAAGGAAAAGTTCTCCCATGGACAGAAAGACGCTAAACAATCAGTTCTGATGGCAGAGCCATAAGAACAGGTGCAATTAGGAAAGATCAATGACGCTTTTTATGATCGGCAGCCAATGATTTGAGGTGAAACAGTGCTGTATTGTGCCCCGAGCCGGCAAAAAGGCAGATTTCTGCTCTCAGACGCACCAGGATGACCTTGTTTCCGGACATAATGCCTTCCACTCCTAACTCACAAGGTACAGGCGATTATGCAACAAGTGGGAGGGGCTGAGCTGTTAGAGGGGAGTGGGTGGGGGGTGGGGGATCCATTTTTCTGCTTAACAGGGTACACAAAAGGGATGGTTTCAGGTTTAGAATGTGAGACAGACATCATAACTCATATGTACCAGAGGGTGAATGCCGTGGCAAGCTAACCAGACGCATATACAGCACACAGGACATAGAGAGAGAAAGTGCATCAGTGAGAAGAATGATAGCGAGAGAAACTAGAGAAAAACAAGAAGGAGGTGGGTTCAAGAGCAGTGAGAGTGATAAGGGGTAGCCACTCTATGGAGACATCTGAGGGGACAAGTGGATAATAAGCAGCTTTAATTCTTTAAAGAAAACAGACCATTGCCTGGTAAGGCTGTTGTTTTTCTGGGTGGAATCACAAAGATCAAGGAGTGGAGGTACGGTAGGGCCCAGAGAACATCACTCCTCCACTTGGGCATGTTGTCATTGTACAAGCAGGTAATTATAAGGTAGCTAATCCCGTGTTTGGGTGAGAATTCTCATGTTACCACCTATATTTCATCATAGACAAACAGAAGGATAGGCCACAGCAAGTGCACTGTTTACAGGTTGTAAGAACAGTTTAACAGGAGAGACGTCACAAGTTGGTATGTTCCCTGCTTTTAGAGAAAGCTCATGAGAGGGAAAATATTTGAACTTGAACCACCTAAAACGCCACTTGAAGGGCCTAAAGTAAAAGAAGGGATACGTGAATCATTCTGATACAAAACTAAATAATGTGGTACCAAGTGTACACACAGAAAACAAATATGCGCATACAAAACCACAGCTGCACATGCACACGCACACACACACACACACACACACACACACACACACACACACACACACACACACACACACACACACTATTACACTGCCAAGGGGGGGATCTTCACCCCAGACATAGCGTCTGGTTTTGCACACCACTCATTGGCCCCTCAGGTGGATCTAAATGAGATCTGGCAAAGCCTGGATCATTCGAGTTTTCCGCCTGAAGAGATGGGAGATGAGGGAGATTTACTCGAAAACCAGCACAAGCCACACATTAACCATTCATGCCCAGTTTAACAGTTTGGTGTAGCAGGTTTGGCACCATTTCTCCTAACAGGCTTTGTGGGTATTTTTTGGTTTAGGCTTTGGGTATCATTGTGGAACATGTGGGCTTGTAAAGCCCTTTGAGGGATACAAATGAACCTGACCTGACTCAAACAATACTTAAACAAAGGGTCTTGTGGTTAAATCCTATGGGCTGAGATGACACCATGTACGAACTTGTTATTGGTTCCCAGAGGGATGATAAAAGCTGGGTTTTGGGGCGGATGATATATCAGTCAAAAGGTGCAATTGATAGCAAAGACTGACAGCTGCTGTCGTGACCAGTGTCACCAGGTCCGCTGCATTGCGGGAGGGGGAACAGGAGGGAGGTCAAAGAGTCAGAGATGTGACAGATTAATGGGGAGATTTAAAAGGGGTACTGGGCAGGTCTTAACACATTTTGGCACGTGTGCGTGCGCCAGCCCCAACTTGCTCTTGTTCACCCCTCTGACCCTCTATAGCTATGTTCACTCATATTAGGAGCTTCACAGTAAAAGGCTCAATTAATTATGCACACTAATGCACACTAACTGCATGTCGCCAATGTACGAACCAAATGTGTATTTTATAATGTTTTTTGTGGCAGTCTTATTGAGTCTAACAATATTACCTGTGATTTAAAGTAGTCCTACTAAAGCTATTGTCATCCTATTGCTCTGCTTGTTATTGTGCCCGACTGCTTATTATCACTAAGAGGCAAAGTGATGTAATTGTTTCTATTTTGCATGTGCTTGTGCTTTCTCCAACTTGTGCCTCAAATCTGCATTCAAACAGAATAGTGGTACGGCTTTTGTTAATCATAGTTCCTCTCAACTGAGGGAGTTCATGGTGATTGGAAGCAAAATGCAAATTCTGCTCAGTAATTACACTGTACATATACCACCTCTTAACCCCTGCCCCAAACAATAGGTTTTAAAATATTAAATGATACTAGAGATTACACACTATGTCTTTTACTTATAAAACTGGGAAAGAGTTTTAAAGTAACATCTAATGGAAACCATTTCATTTCACACATATGCTGAACAGCTGAAAACCCATAATTGAAATATGACTTCAGACAGAAAATTCCAGTTAAAGTGGAACATTTTTGTGCTCCCAACCACAAAATGTGGGGCCATAAAACATATGCATCATCCTGCACCTGACAAATGTCTTAAATAAAGGCCATGCATGTGAATCAAGCTGCTAGCACCTGATGATTAAGGCCTGGCTGGCAATCTGGCATCTACAAAGTTCAACATTACCTCTGCATGCCTGGCTTCTGCCTCAATATGTTCCGCACTAGTTATTCTGCACACAGATCTGTTCCTTTGAAACCTGTCAACTAAGGTGATATCTTTCAATCAGTGTTGTTTTCAGTGTTGTGGTGGTATGTTAAGATGACAACAATCACTACACAGTCTAGTGTCACAGCAGAATCCCTTGTTTACTGTACTTTGAAGTTGAGTCTCTTTCTTACAGATTTGAATTTACTTCTGAAGGTTTTTGCATCATATCACTGGAATTTGGTATTATAGTATAATTGCAGTAGTATCTATTCCTTGGCTTTTCATTAAATCTGAATCCTGCATCTTGAAAGCAATATCATGAGTTGACTTGAAAAATGGCTGTTAAAATCCAGTAGCATACTGTACTGTAAGACACACTGTGTTCGTTGTAACTTGATTGCATAAATAAATAAGTAAAAACTACCTATTTGTAACTGAAAATGTAATAAACCTGTGTGCCATAGTGGTTGCACCAGATTCCTGTTAATGTAATAGCAAAATATAACCTAACCCTTGCTACTAATCAAATGAAAGAGAAGTTGGTCTGCATGTAGGGATGCACTCCAATTTTGATCACTGGCTGAAAGGTGACATATTGTAGCCAAGTGATGAAAGAAAATAACAAGCCCTCGGCAGCTCTGATCTCAGAGACTTTATTTGTGACATTCTATGTTGACCCGTCAACACGTGTTTCCTGAAATAGCTTGCGTGAAAGCAGGGTCTGTTGTGGAAAGCTCACGCTATTAGGCCGAAGATGTATCCACCCCGGCCAGTGATTCTGGCTTGCACAAAGATAAAGCATGTCAGATACAATTGCCGTAGACACAGTGTGCATGACATCATTCTCTGTACTACTGTAGCAACTGCAAACCAGTGTGCAGAGAGAGAGGAAAGCAGAGGGACCAGTGGAAGAGTATACAAACCTCAGGCCCTATGCTTTCAGCACACAGAGCAAACCCAACAAGGGCAATGATGTCAACTATTTTCCCATAGAGGGGCTATGGGAAAAATAGGGGAACACTAAGCAGTGGCCCCCTTTTCAGTATCTTCAGGCCAGAATGGGAAGTTAATGACTTCATAAGCCACATCCTCTTGAACCTTTTGACATGTCAATCAGGTGAAAGGCTTAGAGGGAAACAGAGGGAAATAAATGAGGGTCCGCATATTTGCATTTAGGTTTGACATATAGTGATATTAAACAATAAGATTAGATTTCACCATCATATGCTGTTCTCAGGGTGCTTAGAAAACGTTTGCATTTAAGATATTTATCCAAAGTGCTGATCCAAAAGAATTTTTTTACATGCTAAGCAGATGCTACTGTACTACTGCACTACTGTAGTACATTGTAATATTTATATATATATATATATATATATATATATTATGTTTACATGTATTAACTATAATAATATATTCCATCTTTCACTAGACACGCTGTCTGGCTTTCTTTGGTATTCTTACACATTCAGAGTGTTTATGATTTCATCTTTCTTTGCTCTAAATATCTAGCCTACTGTAAACGTTATAGGCTATTTTATTTTATTTTTTTATTTGTGCAAACTGACCATTAGGCTACCTGCCTAATACAATAACTAATAGGTGACAGCTAGTAGGTAGAACACAATCATCAGTTAAAGAATACGATAATTGAAATTCGTTTATACAATATACAATATTGAATACGTTTGCGGAGACTGCCCTCTGTTGGATATGAGCAACAAACAGTCCTTTCTTGTTTGGTGAACAGGAATGCCAAACCTTAAATGGCAAAAAAAAGGCTTTAGCAATTGCACACATAGGTCTTTATTTTGGTTTTGGTTAATACAGTAACTTTGCTATTATTTCTTCTCTCTCTCTCTCTCTCTCTCTCTCTCTCTCTCTCTGTGTGTGTGTGTGTGTGTGTGTGTGTGGGGGGGGGGGGTATTCGGATGTAATTTTTCTAGAA
>JAOEHI010026822.1:5904-25735 GCA_025447815.1 Percopsis transmontana
CCCTCCTGTCTTATTTGTAATAATTAACTTGCATGCGTTTGAAAGGTTCAGACCTTTTTTTGGCAGTTGAAATTACCCTCACAACGTGTGACTTGTCCTCACTGAAGCACTGAAGGTCTCATTTCAACTGAATTAAAACTGAGTGATGGGGTCTGCCCCGGTCATGTCTGGGGCATTGGACTGGCCCTTTCTTCTCCGCAGACTTCAAGGCAGACATTTTCAGAACCGCCAGAACTGAATGTGATTTCTGGGAGGCCGGTCGTCACAGACAGCCTTGTTCGGCTCGTCTTTTCTTTGATCGATGGTCTTTCAGTTAGAAGTAATTATTCTACACCAGGCAGGGACGCTTTTTGTGCGTGTGTGCGTGTGCGTGTGTGCATAGGTATAAGGTGGGAAAGATTGGTGCGGCAGCAGGTGTTTTGAAGACACCTGGGGTTACTGAATTCAGGCAGAAGAAAAACAACCCCTGTTCCTGTCGTATGTATTTCCTGGTTTACCATCATGAGCAGTAACAAGAACACAGCTGTGGAAATGGTGTCCAAAATAGGACCTTTCAAAGCCTTATTTTGTTTATCAACATTAAATTGGTTTTGTTATTTTATTTTGTAATTTCTGCCAACAAAGGTCCAATAAGCATTTTATAAGCAGTATACGCATGTATCTGTGCCAATACTAAACTTATCAAGCATGACAACAAGCATGGGAACCCGCGCTGTAGAATAAAATAAATAAAAAATACATGTACATTGATATATTTTTGAAGGGGGGTGGGGAGCTCTATACAGCCATGGAAAAATTTAAAGACACCACTGCACTATATATATATATATATATATATACACTGTGCATGTTGAGAGAAGGCTTGGGCCCTGCTGTTGGTTCTTGCCTATGTTTTGCTACACCCATCCATAATTTATCATCTCTCTCTCTCTCTCTTTCTCTCTCAGTGAGAGATCAGTGCTGGCATAGGCAGGTCTTTACTCTCTCTACCCATGTTATTATTATGATGATGTGAAATATTTACATAGGGCTATAATTGTATATCTTTTATATATTGTATATTTTTCACCTTCCTTTATGAAAAACCTATTCACAAGATTGATCATTCATGCTTTATTCGGTGTGTTAAATGTTATCAATTCAAGTCTATAAAAAAAGAGACCGGGGGTGAGGGGGTTGGGGCCTTCGTGACTGACAACTTAGGAACAAAGGCGGGTAGGAAGCCACATTTTGGTTCAGCAGTGTACCTCAAAGATGTCTTCCGTCATTTTCGGAATGAGGATCTTGTATTTTCTGTCCCTCCTAGCAGAGTTTTAGGCTACGGACTCTAATCTTTTCGTGGCGATTTACTCTCTTCCCCAGGGTCCTGCACTGACCCCTTGTGTGTGTGTGTGTGTGAAGGGGGGAGTTTGTGTCAACAAATGGAAGGACAGAAAACTACTGTCTGTGTGAAAGATGTGAAAGGGAATAAACACACGCACACAATGTCTCTTCTGACACCCGCCAACCCATCACGTCTCCACACACTGCGTTATCATTGCAAGCTGGTACACAGAATGGGGCTGTTATCAAGGAAGACGGACAACTGGAGAGAGATGGAGCAGAAAGACCAAAAGACAGTGGCACAGGGAGTGATGGGGAGAGTTTGAGGCAGGCAGGCAGGCAGGCAATTTAGAGCGTATTACTAGCTAGTCAAGTCTTGCCTTTATTACTCTGAAAAGGGTCTCCTATAAAGCCACTTGTGATTCAGTGATGTCAAATCCCACACAGAGAGGGAACCTTTTTCACACCGTTTTGGAGGGTGGGGTTTGGGGATGGGGGCCATTGTCTCCCATGCTGTGTGGTGCCAAGCCCGACCTCACCCAGTGCAGACGCCAGCGAGCACTAGCTGCATATACACAGCAGCCTGTTGGCCAACCTGATAAGAGACAACCGTGCCCCCTGTAACTCCCCTCACTGTTATTCTGTTATTCTGCTGTCAGCCCAGCCGCGGTGCTGAACGAGAGAGCTGACGCCCCGTCCCAGACACCCAGAGTGACCCTGTTGCACCACCGCCCTCTGAAGGAGAGATGTTATCTATACATATATCGTGTGTGTGTGTGTGTGTGTGTGTGTGTGAGAGAGAGAGAGAGAGAGAGATAGAGAGGGGGTTTTCTTTCTTTATGTTAGGGCTAGGTCTTTTATCTTTTACCACGGGCAGCTGTTGTGTCAGAGGTCGTAACAGAATCCTAAGACTGACCTTACCAGATGCCAGCAACACTTTAGTTCAGATACGTTAAATAGATTAGTTCAGAAATCAGCTCCAGAGGCTCTTGTAGGACATAAACATGCTAACGCTCGCTAATGCTGGCACATAAAACTGTTAAAAACACATTATGAAAGTTGTTGTTTTTTAGCCTTGTTGGCAGAGGGCTTGAATCCCGAAAATATTTGTTTCCTGGTGCACCGTGGATTAAAACTCTCTTTGAAGTTGTAATCCAGAGTAATAAATCAAAGTTTGTTTGGTTTCCGTGTTTATTTATAGAGGTTAGGTTTAAGTAGGTTGTAATAAAATGCTGGACTTTGCCTGTAGCACATTGTTCCTATCGCATCAGTTACTAAAACACAAGACCCCCTGGCACATAAAGTATAAAGGTATATGTCCTTGCGCTTGAAACACATTAATTCCTGTAGCATCCATTACGGATCCATTCCTTCTCACCACACCGATTAGCATTAGCTAGCTACTGGTCTAGCTAGCTAGCTAGATCACTGCTGCTCATACACTCTGCCTGTGAAACGGTTTCATTTCTAGAATATAGAGGTGGTGTGACTGAAACGGCCACTTGGATGATAGCCAAGAAGACTGTGTTTGTGGGTTTGTGGGAGAGTGACAGGCAGTGCGTCATTAGAAGCAAATACTTAGCAATAATATTGCAGATAAGGAGTGTCGGTAATATCATTTTTCTATTTTTTAGTATGACTGCAATTACTAGTACACAGTATACATCTTAAACACTATGAAATGAACTAGTTTGGGGAAAACGTTTGCTTATAGCTTGCTTTAATTTTTCATGCTCTATTAATGACTGGAACATACGTGATAAGAAGCACATTTGTATACTAACCACGACGTCTGTTACTGCTGTGGTGTCAGGTTATGGAAAAAACGAATAATGCATTTTAGATAAGTGAATACCACATCACCTTTATCAAATACTTCATTCATTCATTATAAAACGCACAACTCATTTGTCCTGTCCTGAGTTTGGTCCTATAACAGAATCCAAAATGCAGCAGCACGTCTAGTATTCAACCAACCAAAGTTCTCCCATGTGACCCCCTCATCCGAGACCTTCACTGGCTCCCCGTCTCAGCCCGCACAGCAGAATCACTACCGATCTTCCGCAAGAGACTTAAAACCCGCCTCTTAAAAATCCACCTTGGTACCTCGGCCACCGATCTCTCTACCTCATAGCACTAATCCCACTCTATAACAATCCTTTATCTATCCTCCTTTCCTTAAAAAAATTTATTAAATAATTGATAATTTAACATTGTAAATATCGTCAAAATATCAAGATTTTCTTCGCTTTTCATATCACAGCCTGAGAATTTAAAATGTAAGTTTGTCATCCAGGCAGTGACAGTAGGTGTCAATCACATCGTTACGAGGCGACTGGACCACCTTTGACTAATCAGAACAACAAGAGCGTTGGGGTGTTTATCTGCACCCAGCCTTATACACAGAGCAAACGCTAGTGGACAAGTGGACTACCTTCGACCAATCAGAACACCTGGGCCCTGACTGGCTGGTGGTTCTCTGCTCGACAGAAAAGGTTTTCAAAATGAGAGTTCCTCAACCGATAATCAAAGTGAAGCAAATATTAGAGGCAGAGCTTTCAAAACATGATATACATGATATAATAGGTATAGTGCATTTCCACTTTTTCACTCGCGTCATAAAACTGTCTCAAACTGGCTTAAAAAACTGGCTAAAAAAACTGGCTTAAAATTGTAAGAGCTGATCTGCTAGATCAGCTCTTACAATTTTAAGCATTTCGGAATTAGCAATTATTTATGGTTTGAAGACTGTAAACTTAAAGTGTGAATGATAACGTTGTTTATTGTAATTTGTAAACTGTTTTAAGGATTAAATGATAAACATCCGAGTAATGTGCAAATGCATAGGTAAAGTAACCTTGTTACATGATGCTGTCCTTATTTTTGAGAATGTTATCTACTTGTAAAACTGGTGGTTAACCGGTTCAACTGTGGACAAATGTACTAATTGTAAGTCGCTTTGGATAAAAGCGTCTGCTAAATGCTGTAAATGTAAATGTAAATATGACTAGTATTAAAAATAAAAAAAGTATATTTCTTGGTTTATGCTCAATGGTGCTACCCGTTGCCCTGGAGCCACACCCCATTCAGCCCACTGAAATTAATATCTAACCATGTTTAAACATTAAAAAAACATTTTTTTACCTACAGTAGTGGTATAATCGTGCACGTCCAACAGTGACTACGTTAACGGAGATGTCCGTGAGCGCGTCGTACGTGTTGAAATGTGTAATACGCATTTGCAGTCCGCAAGGTTGTGTAGGGCGGTACGATGTCTGGGCTGTATTCACAGGGCCGCGATCATCCATCAGCGCCGGCCCGGGGACTTAATTTAGCGAAGGCGCGCTAGGGTTTCACTCGGCCGTCGCCCCGGGCCGCCGCAAGGCTGCCGTCCTCTCCCCCGCCCTCGCCTCCTCATCTTCTCCTCTCCTCTGTTGTTCCTCCCTCTTTGCTTGCAACGATTAATGGGCTGCCGCCGCACCGTTTTTGTTTTTCTTACGCTCTTTCTTCGCTGGCAGAGTTTCCCTCTCCTGTTTTCCCGCCTCTGTATTCGAATGCCACATCAAATTGTGTTCCTCTTCCACCTCCTCTGTGCTCTCCCAGTCTTTCCCAAAGGCAGGTGCTCTATAGACACTGCCTGCCCCACAGCACCCTTCCTCTCTCTAATTAGAGGAACTCATTGTTTCCTAATTACTTTAAGGGCTGTACCAGCACAAGCAGGCACACTGTGTGTGTCTGTGTGTGTGTGTGTGTGTGTGTTTGTGTGTGTGTGTCATGCCTTTAAAGAGCCTCTAAGGGAGAGACCGTTGCCAGGGGAGATGAGAGAGATTGCCATTGTGTTGTGGTTTCAGGGCGCGGCGTAGAGGTCCCTCTAAGGGCCCTTGGGTATTTTCTCACCCGTTGCCTGAAGTAATAAGAAAAGCTGTCGTTTGTTAGCTCAAATTCTTCCCCAGTGTCGCCGGTTAGATTTTGGAGGTAAGCTACAGTTGGCGGTCGGGAATGTTGTTGCTGTTTTGCAACCCCTGTTGTGCCGTTTGATCAGCTGTCAGTCAGGGTGTGTGTCAGCACCTCGGAGGGGAAGGGAGCTGCTAGCTAGTGAGCTGTCAGTAGGTCTTTCAGACAGCTGCTTCCTTCTAGATGGGCACTGTTCCCCAGATGCCTCGACCAGGAAGGGTTGGGGGAGAGCGAGAGACTTCAGTGCTTGAGGCCCCAACAGCCTGTCACAACGTATTACCTCAAAGCTCTTCAGATGGGGCTCTGTCCTACGGTGGGTTTTTGTGTTGTCATTCTCTCTCGCTCTCTCGCTCTCTCTCCGTTGCTGTTCAAATTTGGATGTGGTAAAACCCAGTTCTTAAGACGTGTTTTCATGTGACCCCCTCCAGTGTTTCTGTTTTTTCTTTTACTGTGGGTTCCACTTTGGCCAGGTCTGTTTGAGGTTGCTACCTGAGGGAAGACACGACCTCTGCTCAGCTCAATGACTCTCTCATCTTCTCTCGTCATGTTTCTTACTGATGTACTTGGGACTTTAGCTTGGGTCCTCTCCCCTTTGATTTCATTCTTTCTGCTCAGGCAGCAGTTGTTTAGTGTGGGCTGTCTGGATTGGCTTTTTACCCCAAGGCGTGGTAGCCATCTGTTGAAGGAGACGTCTTTCAAATGGACAGTTTTTTTTGGTGTGTTTCTGTATTTACTGTAGGCTGTTAAATTTTAATAACCCTTGATTGAATATTTGTCCATTTTAGAACTGACCTTAGGCCTGGCCCCAAGCTATGTCACAGATTATTTTAGATACATGATCCTCAGTCTTTCTAAATGTTCCAAAGACCAGAAATAGAACTGTGACGGGAAAAGAAAAGAGAAAACAATTAAATAAAAATTCTGTCTGCTCTGACTTTCTGTGACATACACACTCTCAATTCTGGCCTTTCTATTGGACAAACTATGTCACGTGCAACACACAACAAATGGGCAGAGCGGAGCCGGAGGCAGAAGTGAATGCAACAACTGCTTTTTGTTGTGTAGAATAAATAATGTTCATAAAGTATGTACATAAAGAATCACAAATGCAACCATGACCTCAAAACTGAAATTCACGTTAAATGGTGAAATGTGTATTGTTAAGCCAGTGATGTTACCCAGCCAACCCAGTAGCGGTAGAAATAGCAGCATATGCATAGAGTGCATGTGCGTTCATGCCTGTCGCCTCTGTCGGCTTCTTGGAGTGGTTCTCGGAACAGGAAGTGGCACATGTGTGCCTTGGGAGGAGGCACTGCGGCCTCTAGAGTCTGATTGGCACATCTTGGCTTGCGTGCAGATGGCTGCGTGTTGTTTTGGTGGCAGAAAGCGTGGGTGCAAGTTGGAGGATGGAAGTGAGATCATTTCGATAACCGAACGAAGAGAGAGGAGCCCTTTCTTTTAAAAGCTGTGTGTGTGTGTGTGTGTCAGACGGTTGGCGACATTGCCTTGTTTCGCTGCCTGTCCTAGTCGGCGACTCTGCACATTTATCACCCCCCCCCCCCCCCACAAAACTTCTTCTCTTCCCATCTCTATTCCTCAGTTCCCCATTCAGTTCTTCCTCATTTCAGACACTTGCCCGGGCTGTTTCAAGACCTCCTATCCTGCTCTCAAGCGTGAATAGTGCACTCTGATGTGCCCTGGAGAGAGCTGGAGAATGTGTGATCGTCAAATTGTATTTAAACTTAGCTGACAGTTGGCTTGAGGTGTGTGTGTGTGTGAGTGTGAGTGTACGTCGTGGGACAAGCCATCCATTGAATGATATTCATCAGTCATCACTGGGGGTCGAGATGGGTTAACTTCAAGGTACGGGTTCGAGGTGCGTAAGGAAGGCCTAGCATCCCGTAGTGAATTCAGCGAAGAACTATCCGTCTACAAAAAGCATCTCAATTATTTGTGGTCTTTGCATCATTATTATGACTCCTGCCTCATTGTCAATGATATGATAAACCAAAAACTGGCTGCAGAACAGTTTGTCTTGTCTTATTTTTTCCTCATTTATAAATTATTCAGTGCAGTATCTGTATGCCTCACAGCTGCAACTGGTCAACACAATTGCAAAGCCGAACCGCACTAATTGCACCAGCGTTTTTCTATTTGGGCACACAAAAAAATAAATGTCTAGGCCACAAAATGACTAATATCAAACCCAACTTTACATTTTCACTTAGACTTAAGACAATTGGTAGTTTTTCCTCAAATGAAATCAATGTCATGATGTGAATCAAAAAGTGAGTGATTTAGCAGTTGGAACATGATGGAATGATGGGTGATGGCAAATCATTGCACTGCATCGAAGGAGACACCAGTGCAGCGATTAACACTACCGAAATTAGATTTAAGTCCCGCAGGCGAGAGACCAGGCTATTTGTAGGCTAACGTATGCTGACGTGTGCTAACATTTAGTAATAGCAAGTCAGAAACTAGGCTTCTTCAAGGCTACAAAGTGAGTCGTACGTATTCTCTGTATATTGCCGCGAGCATCCGTTCACCTGTTAACGTACAGTCGTAGCGAGTCCTGCAGCATTTCGATTCTACACATTGTTTATAGGTGTACCTTGAATTCCTATCAGCTAAAGGTTAATGTATGTCATAATAACTCAAGAGTTATTATGAGTGCTTTCCTGGCTGCCCGCTCGTCCTGTGTGTACATTTCTGTTGCCCTACAGAACTGTTGAATTGCTTAATCTTTTTTGGAAAATGACTTGTCACTTCTGGCAAATGATCAAGCTCCGTTCAAGTTATGGACAATAGTTTCTGGACTTGAAGCACACACAGTCTACTCAAAGGCTAATTCACT
The DNA here is from genome assembly GCA_025447815.1 of Percopsis transmontana. Lineage (NCBI taxonomy): Eukaryota > Metazoa > Chordata > Actinopteri > Percopsiformes > Percopsidae > Percopsis > Percopsis transmontana. The sequence continues at coordinate 14,039 of JAOEHI010026822.1, forward strand.
CTTGGTTGTTATGAAGAAATCGCTGTGGTACACTTACACTACAGTGGCCTACTTTTGAAATATACACACTGTAGGAGTTTTTCATCTGATTTGGCTTTTCAGGTAGGTAACTAAAACCGAGCTGACATTTCTCCCTCGCGTGTTTTTATATGTGGACTTGGTGCACAATCCCTGCCTGCGGTGATGGAATATATAGGGATGATTCAGCATGTTTCCTTGTTTTTTGGGGGTGGTTTTAGGTGATAAACAGTGGCTAAAGGAGTCTGCTTTCATGTTGACGGATATTGAGGGGTTGAGTGCCTGGGGAAGCATCCTGGCCTCAACGAGGGTATACAGAAGCAGCCCTATGTTCTCTAGCTAGCTGGGCCCCACACTGCCGCCTTTGTGTACCCCTCTCTAAAGCCCACCGGGAGCACACCCAAAACACGTTTATTCACACTCACACACACACACACACACACACAGAGTCAAGGCGAACTGCCCACCATGGGACGTAGACCTTAACAATGTCTGTGTGTTTCACAATGGCATGGCTGGCTACACAAATATGCTGATGCAATGAAATAACACGGTTGGTTCTAAATGGAGATGTTGGTTGAAACTCCCTGCAATAGCTAGTCGTCATCATTTTAAAAGGAGATGGGCCAGTTGCATCAGCTGTGCACAAGTTAGTAGGGCTGTGCAGAAAACATTGATACAGCTTAGTATCGCGATATTTTCTTCAACGATAGGCCTACTGTATCGATTTTAGCCCCACGTATTGATACATTAAAAAAACTCTTCTTTTTTTTTAATTAAGCACAAGCAAAATATATAGAAAACTGGGAATAGATACACAAAATGAAGGATAGAATTCAATCAATACATAGTTTTTAAACAAGTTGTGCAATGCAAATACTGTTCTAATAAATTGGAATGGAAATTTTGAATTAAACCGTTTTGACTCAATTTGTCTGCTGAGTTATCAATATATTGTGATGTACATATTAGACTACCCAGGTGGTACACAGCAAGTTGTATTTTCAGTTCTATACATTTTCATGTAGAGCATATTGCAATGTATCGTGATACATATCGTATCGTGACCCATGTATCGTGATACGAATTGCATCGTGAGGTCCTTGCCAATTCCCAGCCCTACAAGTTATAACTAAACCTAGCTGTGGTGTGACTACTAACTTACAACTTACTGTAAACTTCACATTCCACCTTTAAAGGTTCCCTATCGTAATAAAATGTTCCAGTGGTGTGGCCAGTTGGTTTGTCTGAAGGGACCCAGATTGACTACTTTCGAAATTTATCACGTGACATAATTTCTGGGATTGTAACAATCATTTATGTTAACTATCTTAAATATAGCCAATCAAGTTAGGGCATGTTAAAAAAAAACGTGCCACACCAGCTTAAGTGGAATGTTCAGCTCAAAGGGAGAAACGTCTGTCCAAAATGTATACCGTAGTTGAAAGTTGAATGATATGTGGTCTTTACTCAACAGCTGAGGCAACCCTACCCAGGAGCATGCCAGAAATTCTCCAAGTCTCTGTCGGCACACATTATCTAGACCATTCTATTGTTTAGTTTATATTATATTGCTTATTATAGACATGTCATTACCACGTCATAAGTTATAGCACTTGGCTATAATTTGTAATGTTGTAGAGACTTGTGTGAACTGCAAGGCCCAATAATAAATTGCCAAGCACCGGCAATGTGATTTAGCTGTGCAGGCATCGCATTTTCATTTCCAGAGCATTGCTGGCATCTAAGACGTCAGTAAATGTGATTTTATTCTCAGAAAAAAAACATCAATTCAACCACATTCATAACAGCTTGCAGGCTGGCACAACCTCCATGCTTCAGGCTGTGTGTGTAATCAAAGACGTTAGTGAGTTGGTCTGCTTGGCCTTGAAGTCGAGGCATTAAATAACTTTTTATTAAATAACTTTTTATTAAATAACTTTTTATTAAATAACGTTTGTGGCAGATTCGTTTATTTTATCATTTAAAATGTAGTAACCTACTTTGATTACATTTAGAAACATTTGTCAAAATGTCCATCTCTAATCGTGAGTAACCTAGCCATCAGGTGTGTAACTAGTCACTGCTGATAGATATAAGGGCTGGGTATTGGTAAGGACCTCACGATACGTACCACGATACATGGGTCACGATACGATACGTATCACGATACATGGGTCACGATACGATGCGTATCACGATACATGGGTCACGATACGATACGTGTCACGATACGATACGTATCACGATACATGGGTCACGATACGATACGTGCCACGATACATGGGTCACGATACGATACGTATCACGATACATGGGTCACGATACGATACGTACCACGATACATGGGTCACGGTACGATACGTATCACGATACATGGGTCAAGATACGATACGTATCACAATACATTGCGATATGCTGCATATTGCGATACATTGCAATACTACTACTACATTAATGTATTGATGATTGAATTCTATCCTTCATTTTGAATATCTATTCCCCGTCTTGTTCTGTATATTTTCCTTGGGCTTAATTTAATGTATCAATACGTGAAGCTAAAAAATCAATACAGTATCGTAGTTTTTTTCCACAGCCCTAATAGATATCCCTCACAATACAGTACATCACAGTTGACCACTAGGGATTCAGTCATCTGTCAAACCTTTCTCTGCTGTGGAAAGGAGGGCAGATAACACATCATGGACTCTAGGAGGTCTAGGAGGACTGCTAGTTCCAATTTTGTCTTCATGCCCATGGTAAAACCTTACTGTTGACTAAAAGAAAGTCACAAAATGCTGTTCCTTGTACTGTTCTTAGAACTACTCCTGCAATGGAAACTGGATATCGTCATTTGTCTGTTTGCTAGTGACGTTCACTAAGCTATGAGGGCGGGCAGGGCCGACGGTGTCCTCGTATGACATTACAACAATTGCTTTTCTATGATTCCTCTTCCATCCTTTCTCCTGCCGTGAAACATGAGCGTGTACGCTGAGTGATTCATTCTGCCTCATCCTTGTTTAGACTATAAATGTTCCTCTACCTTTGAGCTTCTGTTGGCAGTAAACCCTTATGCTGTGTTATTGCGATACAATCCCATCATAAACACCTGTTATTAGCAGAGCAATTCCAGCCGGTGGATTCCCCTGGGCATGGTAATAATTATATTTATTCCGTCCCGACACTCACTGTGCGTCTAATTGTCTACCTGCTCGTCTCTGGCGTGGGGTTTTTCCAATTACAGGAAAATCCTTTGAGTCCTAATAAAGCACGGAACATAAAATCAATGGTTCCCATGTTTACCACAAATAGAAGCATTCTCCTAGCTCTTAAACACTTAATTTAATAACACCACCAGGTGCTTTGAGCCAACAACACACATTGTTTTTGATAATTTACTTGACCCAAAGGAATTGATGTATCTTCTCCTTGTTTGCAGTTAATACAGGTACACGGGAGTGTAAAAGGGCCTTTGGGATTTGCTTCGGTGAGCTTGTATCTGTGTTCCAGTGTCCCTTTTGTGTATGGTAAAGCATACCCACCCACCCACTAGCCAGGCGTACTTTCAAAGTCCATTTGGAAGCGATCGGTTTGGCTGTCAGCTGATATGATGGTCAGGCTGTTGGTGACACTCACCGCTAGTGAATATAGATCGCTGCTCATGAGGCCAGAACCTGGCCTCGTCCCACTCCAGCTGTAGCCCATTAGCTCAGTGGGCCTGCTGGCACTGGCTTCCTCCCTGGCCCTAATCGCCACGTTTGTTCTGCCTTCTGACACTCCCAGTGTAACCCAGTGACATTAAGGCAATTTCCTGTGTTCTGCTGAGGGGATGTGCTAGCGTCTCTAGTGCTTACCTAAAGGTTTACATGGCTACACGGCCGCATGGACTCCTCGGCCCCCTTTCCACTGCACACAGTAAAACAGAAGTCTTCCTTTCTCTGCTGCTTTTACTATCCTTTGTATTCATTCAGTGAGGGCGAGGTGAGACAAACGTGATGGACATACAGATGCTCGCTAATCTCTTTCCAGTGGTCTTGGCAGCTGAACTAGCAGCCCCCCACTTCTCCTACAGCCCCCACCACCACTCTTTCGCTTATTTTCTCTTGGTTTCACAGAAGCCCAGCCTCCACCATGAGTCAAACGTGACCGCAACTGTCTCCATTGCAACTACATTGGCCAGTTGCTAGGCAGTGGGTAGTATTTATTTGTCCTGCATATTCTGGAGGTTTTTTTTCTACACAAGTAGAGTTTGATGTAGCCTGCTAGCTTAAGTTTTTATGTTTTTCTCAACAGTTTTTTCTTGGTGTGGGTAGTGTTTTTTTTGCTTTAGGTTATACAAGCATGTGTAGGCATGTTTTGGCTGCACATATTAAAGGTACACTCCTCAAGACTTGAAACTCAGTGTTCACAGAGACCTGTAAGTGCTACCCAAAACCTGTAAATCTTAATTCCTATAAACTTGGAAGCACCTAGAAAAGTGTTTTGAATTTATAAGGCTCATTAAACAGCTTCTCAGGTTGAAGATGGATGTAAAAAATGCATCTACTAAAAAGAATCAATCAAATTGTGTATCGGTTTTTCCACCCTAACAGGTGCAACGAAACTGCCGTAGGAGAGACTAATGAAGCGGTGTGTGCACAGCCTAGACCCCAGAGACTAATCTCCCACATTAACTCTAAACACCTGTGCAGACAGGGGCAAACGGGAAATTAAGATTACGGTAGGCAGGAAACCAGTTTACCCTGCAGTGGAACCTCCGGGTATCTTGACCTCTGTTTCTCTCTCTTGACGTCTCCGTCTGACACACAACCACCAAACGGACCAGTGTGAGGCTCTAGACAGCAGGGTTACCTGCTCAGTGAGTCAGATGCCATCACTGTGACGGCAGCTTGGACTCTCACTGTTCCCTCTCAGCCCTTCGTGGTCCCCAGCTGAGCCAAACAGACTCATAAAAGACACGGTCGTATTTGAGTTTTCTCAATGTACCCTACAGAAACTGTACCAGCTGTACCCGGGAAATTGTACCAGTAAAGGTATATAGCTGGTGTGTACCAGTGTATGCCTGCAATCGTGTCTAATAGGGAAATGTAAGTAAGTGGATATGCCATGCCCCTGTGTTCCACAGGGAGATGTGGTGATAATGCAGTATTAAGCCTCTGACACTAGCCATGGTGCAACGGTCGCATGGTCGGTTCTATCACCCTGGCTCTCGACAGGCCCGAGCTTGCTGCCAATGGGCTTCCCATGCTCCAATTACCCTGAAATGGAGGGCCGCATCACGTCTGCGTCATGCTGTCACCATGGCCAAACGTGCTTCATGTTCCAGACTGGCCTTTGTGTTAAATTGGCCATTAGATCATATCACTGGTATGTTAAGGAGGGATTTACTCTTTCTCCCCTTTGTAGAATTAGATATGGTCAGCCGGGCTGACAGTTGCCTGCTTCCAGCTCTGTACCGATTATAGTACGTGCGTGCGTTTAGATCAGGTACATTTGGCGTTCTAAAGCCAGGAAAAGCTGTAAACAATTACAATGAGGTCATTTAGCAGACACTTTTATCCAAAGCGACTTACAATTACATGGCGCTATTACATGGAGCAGGTAGGGGTTAGGCATCTTGCTTAAGGATGCTTACAGGTAGGCCACCTCTGGGGCTCGAACCCACGACCTTCCTGCTCGGAGTCCAACACCCAGACCACTAGGCTATCCTGCCCCCTACTGGCTGGGAGTCCAACACCTAGACCACCAGACTATCCTGCCCCCTACTGGCTGGGAGTCCAACACCCAGACCACTAGGCTATCCTGCCCCCTACTGGCTGGGAGTCCAACACCTAGACCACTAGACTATCCTGCCCCCCTACTACTGTTCGCTAGTCCCACTTGCAGGACATCATTGCAGCTGTATCCACGCGCCTTAGTAGCGGCTCCATGCCATGTCTGGCAGCCAGTGGCCTGAGAAGGAGTGGACAAACTCCAAAGGGCATGTTTACTCCCAGGATCCAATGAGCATCTGCTCCGTGTTTCGTGTGCGTGCGTGAGTGACTGTGTGGGCTGCATTAAGTGTACCTGACATGCCCGGTTGGTCAGATTAGCGCTTCACCAGTCTATGAAGATTCTGGGAGGCCCGGACACATACTGTACCTGTGGCCGGTCCATTGGGGCTTTTCGTGTTGGCCTATTTGTGTCTGTTTTCCTATTACCTTCAGTTACAGTATATGAAGAGTAGCCTCGAGTATGTGTGTTGAATCCTGGTCCGCAGCGACCTAAAAAGACCTTAATTACAGTATCTACGCCACCACAAGGCATTTGTACGCCTGCTGTAGCTCTTAGGTATATTTTAGAGCTAGCCTATTATAATAATAATAATAATAATAATAATAATAATAATAATAATAATAATAGTAGCACCAACAGTCCTTCTCTCATAACCTTCATCTCTAATGTTGTATTCACATGATGCATATTACATGAATACAGAAACCGTTCTCAGTGCATTAGGGCTGCGTTTGAGCTTCTTCCCACTCTGTTGAGCAGGGAATCTATTTACAGTGTTAATTAACGCTCAAGGCGTGCAACCAGAGATGCGGTCGTCTTCCTTTTCGTTTCTCTGCTTATCAGTTGGGCCCACATGCTATAGTGGCTGTACGATTTGCCAACTGCTGTGTGGGGAGATCGGATTAGGTACTTCAAAATATGTAAGTTAGTGTTATATTTGACTCCCACGTTTGCCAGTTCGTTTAAGGAAGATTAGGGCATTAAATAGAGGAATTTGGATGTGTGTGGGCTAAGAAGTGTAGCCTTGTTGGTGCACATTCTGACTCTACTACTGTGTCAATAGAAGAAGGCTAAAGTGAATTATCATTTACACTCTGTGACAGATACACAGGAACCACTCATGTTGGCGTGTGTGTGTGTGTGTGTGTGTGTGTGGGGGGTTATTATTATTATTGGGTCATCCCTTGAAGACCTTTCCCCGTCCGTGTGTGTGTGTGTGTGTGTGTGTGTGTGTACGTGCATTCTGAGATACCTTGTGGCAGATGAGCTCTCCACGATTGCCTCTGGCTGTTGGAATAAACACATCCGTGGATAAACAAAGCCCATATCCTGTTGGTTCAAGCTAATGGACATTTCCATTAAAGCAGTAATGATGATAAACTGCCGTGTCTCGGAGCCAGAGGACTGGGGGATTTCAGTGTTTTGTTTACCCCGAATCAGAAGTCGAGACCGGGCACACACCTGGCCCCGAGGATTGTGGGTAATGGAAGCCGTGAAACCGTATAAGAGGATGGCATCGAGACACCTTGATGCCGCCAATGGCACGCAGGCTGAATGTGGACGCACTGTATCTGCTGGGCTGTAATATGAGAGGCTCAGTGCAATGAGAGAGTGAGAGAGAGAGAGAGAGAGACGAAGACGTGGGAGGCTGGGGTGTACCAAGGAGTTAGTAATTCAAGGGTCCAGATGTGAGCTGGCCTCTCGGGGTGCCTGTTTACATGTCTCAACTAATAGGAGTGTATATTTAACCTCCGCCTGTCTTTCTTCTCTTCACAGGTGCTGGGGAGTCGGGGAAAAGCACCATTGTGAAGCAGATGAAGTGAGTGACTGGTCATTGTTTTGCTGTTCCTTCCATTGTGCCCGACCGATGAATACAGGACAGGAATACAAGACAGGCCGCACAGTTAATCGCATATATTTATTGATATTACTATTTAGGCATCTGCAATGTACTAATGGCATAAGGACTGCTACTGACATAGTGCTTGAAGGCTAAGCTTACTTTGTCTGCAACACAAATAACTATTGGCAGCCTTGAACACTGAGCGATCCCTCCAAAAACCACCTTGTGCCCTCCCCGGGCGGTCTTAACCCCCTCGCTGAGAACCAGTGCTTCCCAGGAAGGGTAAAGATGTGATGATGTAACATGTAATCCTATAAGACATCAAGACTTCATTAACACAATGTCTCATGCCTGCGATGACGAATTAGGTCACAGTTAACACATTCCACGTCTGTAAGACATAAACTCCACTGAAAAGGAGAAATATCTTTCCAAGTTTGAGAGGAAACATTACATATATTTAAGTGGATGTGCTTATAGTTTAGCTAAATGCAGGCCACAAGCTTAAAGCTCTGAAATTCCCCTTCAAAATGGGTTTCTCATCGCGCTGAGGAGACACAAACGTGTCCTGCAAATACACAAATGCAGACACAGGCAAATCTGTAGTGTACAGTACCTCCCCTCTGCATTGCAGCTGATACAGTAGTTGCTTGCGGGGGTGTTCCATTCTGCTAAATGCAGTCTTTTTGCTAACCGGTGGAGCGCGGTCTGTGGAGCGCTCACAGCGTAGATCGGTCCTGTTATCTTGGCACTGCTGGGTTCAAAGCCAACACACTGGAAATAGGCCACTCTTGCATTGCTCCGTCAGCATTTACCGTACCCGGATAGAGCAATAATACTATTGCCAGTTCAGTAGTTTGCCACAGAACCACTGGCATGCCTTTTTAGGGAGGCCTTGGTTTGAAATTAGGTGGCACAGTTCGTTGTGGAGGAAATAACCCACGGTGTCACGGTTACTGCGATACATGGGATACAATCCAGGGACCGCGTGTTCCTCCGCCATCCTCACTATGTAGCCGCGTGCGCGCGCGGGGGGATCCACTAACATTCCACTAACATTCTGAACACAAGGGGGAGTAAATAGGCATGTAAAAAGGCATGCCAGTGGTTCTGTAGTAGATTGTATAGAAAAGCATACTGCGAGTATGCTTTTCAATACAATCTACTCTACGTTTTCTTTTTACTGTTTTTAAAGTAGTGACTTTAAAGTTGTAACAATAAATCCCGAATTTACGATTTATAACCGAGATTAACCTCAAAACGGTTGACCTCAACATCCCTAGTTTAAATTAGATTACACTGCTAACTTGCTAATAGTGCTAGCCTTCTCTCGCTAGGACATTACACAAAAAAAACTGCTTAGTTTAGCTCTCAGGCAATCTCAGAATAGATGTTTTGGATGGTAAACTACGCATAAACAGCAAACATTGTATTGTTTGCTGTTTACTTAAACTGGTCATTGTGTATCTGTATCTGTACGTCTGTATAAAGCGCAAAAACCACCTTAATCCGGCCTGGGTTGCTTGACTCCTGACTCCTGAGGATAAGGCTTGCATAGCCAAACTGATTGGTTATGAAGTTACGCTGCTGGTGTCTCTGTATGGCGCTGCTGCTCAACCCAATCCACTTTCACAGATCGCCTGAACGCACCGCGCTCCAAATCCCTCGCTCGCACAAATGCCAGTCTCCAACACATGGACCAGATGTACTTCTACTTGTATTAAACCTTGATGTCTCATTATCTGTGTTTTGTCAGAGAGGGGCTTGAGTAAGTCCCATCCATGGAAATTGATCTCCTTGTGTGTCACAGAGGGAATATAAAATAAATGTACTTTATATATTTATATTCATTCATTGTTTTGGCAAAAAATACAGTAACACAGGCTGACATTTGACCAGTAAACATGCAAATCAAACTTGTATTATCCAGTGTAGCACATTATTATCCCTTAACCCAAGGACTTTAGACTGGTTCAATGGTAGACGATAGATTTATAAATTAGGCATCAAACACATTAAGGTTAATTCGATATTTACAGTACATAGTTTGAATTCAGGTCATAGGGGTCACCTAATTTACAAAGCAGCATTTTGGCCTAGTCCATTTGGCCTATTGGCCTAGGGCTTTTGGCAATTACTGTATGCTTTTACAAGAAGGTTGTGCATATAAAAGACCGTGAAAGCGACGTACTCATATCCCATGTGAAGACAGTCGGTAAACATGATGTGTTATATCACAGTAGATCTAAACCCAACATCTTTCCTTTTGTTTATCATTTTTCTTTTTATATTTTTATTTATTTATGTAAATGTTCTTCGAATGCACGTGAAATACATGACCGCAGAACACAAAAATAATGTTTTTTATAGGAGCATCCGTCGTTTATAGCCTTCCTTGTGTTGCTAACTCTTGACTTTTTGCCCAAACAGTGTATATAGCATATCAATATATAAAGTACATATTTAATTTCTATTCCCTGGGAGACACAACGAGATCCATTTCCATGGTTATTTTGGGCCTCTATGAACCGGCACCTGTTGCTTCTCATTCAACCATACCTTGTCATGCTTATCTAGAGTCAGTCCACATCGCCACCCTGATGTTAATGTTTTCTTTGAATAGGTGGGAGAAAAAAAAGACCTCTTTGTGGACTTTCGGTCCCTTTTGGCTGTGCTCCTATTTCCCAGTGGGCTCGGTAGCACTTCAATGAGGCCCTGTTCAGCACAGTACAGCAAATAACAAATAAGTCTTGGCGGTGGGACTTTTTGTGAAGGGCCAAGGCAGACAGTTTGTTCATTAGCTCCACTTTCAGCCTTGCGCTATATAGCTCTCTGTCTCTCTCTCTTCCCCCTCTCTCCCTTCTTTCCCGGTCCCTAGCCCCAATCTCATGTCAATATTTGGTTTGTGTGAGATGTGAGCAGGCCACGGTGACCCCCTGTCCCTCCGTTCAGAGTTCGGATTGCCGAGGACACGCGTGGGAGCAGGCCTCTTTCCAATTAATGTAAATTACAAATAAATCGAATGAAATGCTTTGGCCCGGGTACTCTAAATTGGCGGTGCTCTTTGGACCTCAGACCCCTGAAAAGAAATGGTAAACAACCATTGTGCAACCACAATTGCACATTCTATTTAAAATAATCGAACAAAATTAGAAGTTGCCGTAAAAAAAGAGAAATACTGTTATTTTAAATATTATTTCATGCCCTCCTCTAAAAGCATATTACAACACCCCCCCCCCTCCCAATATACACACACAGACTCACACTTTGAGTGGCCAAACAACATCGACGGTAGGCACTCTAGGGAAGACGGCACACGACATAAATATTTGTTTGTCTGTTTTGTTTTGACGGTTCACCTCAATGTCTTGAGTTCACCTCAGCACGCTTGTGGTTTTAGCTCCACATTGGTCCCCTTGACCCCTCCGTTATTCTTCCTGTTTCTCCTCAGGATCATTCACGAGGACGGCTACTCAGAAGACGAGTGCAAGCAGTATAGAGCGGTGGTGTACAGCAACACAATACAGTCCATCATGGCCATCATCAAAGCCATGGCCAACCTCAAGATCGACTACGAGGACTCAACTAGAGTGGTACGTCTCTTACAGCAGGAGGGGGGGGGGGGGGGTTGACCTCTTGACCTGTAACCCCCCCCCCCTTTCCCCCCACCACCCCAGAATCAGTGCACGCTGGATGGGCGGGAGGGGGGCGGGGTCAAATACCTTTCTTTGCGGTACCAATGTAGTCCCACACATACGCAAATAATAATACACATCGTGTAAAGAGTTGTGTGAAAGAGAGAGTACATAAATCGACATTATTTCAGTTTTATTTATTTTTCACATTTATTTTGGAACCGTCGCTAACACCCACGGGCCCCGCCCCCCTACTTTGGGAACGACTGTCTTTCAACACCATCCAATCACTGATCGCATCCACTTGCAGTTAACGCCCTACCATTCAGTTCAGTTTTATTACTATCCCTTGATTCACAGAAAGTGGTAAACACACAAGAAACACAAACATACATACTAGACATAAAAACAATATACGTTAATCTC
>JAOEHI010026833.1:0-2500 GCA_025447815.1 Percopsis transmontana
GGTAATGAGCCATATCTCCTATTGGTTTGAACCAGCTGTCCTTAAGTAACTCTTTCAGGAGCCTCCATTTGGATGGAAATGGTCTATAAATAAAAGAAAGCTTTTCCCATATCCCGCCGCCTCTCTCTGGCCCACATCGCCGGTGTTGGAACATGGGGCATCACGTTGACTGTGTTTGCACCTCAGGGGGGACGTTGGAGAGGAGAAATGGTAAAAATGCACCTTATTTGCTTTAGAACGAACTATATACGACACATAACATGCTCACACATATTATGTGCAGTACCACCTGACACATATATGCTGTAGCAATAAAAACCTTACACTATATGAATAATTATGCAACCAAGCTGTTGCAAAAGCTAGGCGACATCTAGCTTTAAGGTCTCAGGGCCCAGTACTGTAGGTCTTACACAGGTGGAAAAAGGTGGTTCCAAGAGCATTAGTACTAACCACACGGAAACTACCACACAACGCCTGCGTCTGGTCTAAGACGTGGTCTGACCAGGCGGAGACGCTTGTGCAATATTTGGTTTTATTTGACACAAAACTAGCACTGCGTCACCTGATTATGACTGACACACCCTTTACTGCGCCCCCACGCCCATTTCCGCCCAACGACATTTTCATTACGTCTGCGTTAGCGCTACCACGCCGTCCGAAAACTAGAGCCCAACCTCTCAGCTAAGGCCTGAAATAGCAATTAGAGAAAACCATTTCTTTCAGTTCCTCCAGGTCAGTCATATACAATAATAATGAATCCAGGGCTTATGATAAAATATTCTATTTCAAGTTCAGATACAATCCAGAAATCAAGTCAATTGCGCTACATATTTCTGTTTGTGATAAAGCTTATTTTCTTTCTCAAACAATGCTAGACCAGTGGAGATGTGTGTGAAAAGTCATGTTGGGGCACAAAATGAGTAAGATGAAAAGACTCTGGATTAAATGTTTCCTGGGATACTGATCATTAGCTTGCTGTGAATAAATAACAAGGGCAGAGATGTAACCAGGGACATTAGGAAACATGGGAAAGAGAGAGCGAGAGAGCGAGAGAGCGAGAGAGAGAGAGAGAGAGAGAGAGAGAGAGAGAGAGAGAGAGAGCGTCACATGAAAAGTTGAATAACACGGTAACCGGCAGCAGACAAAGGGTCACCGATATCCTTTTCACGTGCTTCGCTAATTGTAGCAGTCTAACATTCCTTCCTTTGACCATTACCATGACAACCAGAGATGGAGAAGCCTGTCTACGTGTTCGTAGGACACACAATGACAACCCAAACCCCCTGTCACCTGTTTTCTTCTACCGAGAATCGCGTCGTTCTGTTAATGACTGAATCCTTTTCTAGGCACCAGGAGGGGGTAAAGATCTTAATCTGACCTTGATCAAATTCCCTGTGTTTTGAGTGTTCACTTTCTGGTGGTGGCGGCAAGGTTAAGAAGGCTCGTTATTTTTCACGACCCTCATTAAAGGCGCAGAGAGCTCTCCGGGAGGTATATGAATATTTTGTCCGTACTGGAGAAGGAATTCAACAGGGCTCTATTTCAGGGCCCTGAATAGAGCCAATTTGTCTCAAGTGGTAGCTTACAGCCCAAGGTGACACACGCCCATGCTTTCACTCGGAAATTCTTTGAATCTCACTGTGGTTTGTTAGTATAAATATAAAGATTATTTCCTTAGAGGGATTAGTGTGTGTGTGTGTGTGTGTGTGTGTGTGTGTGTGTGTGTGTGTGTGTGTGGTGGGGGAGGCAGGTGCATTTGTCTACAGCCTTATTACCTATTCAATGACCGCTATATGACTGGAAGAAACCGGCTCGTGATTGGACGGCTGCCAGTTTGAATGCTCTGAAAAGCCTGGAACATATGGGCGGGGAGAAGTGAGTAACTGACTGTCCCCTTCCTTCCTCAACACTAAATGCCCTTGAGCAACGCAATTAAACTCCCTCTGCTCCAGTAGCCTACCAGTAAAAGACTGGTTGGTACTGGGCTGCCAGTAGCCAGCAGGAGAAGTCTGTAGCGGATATACCGTAGCCTACATGTGTGAATGTGAAGAGTTTGACAGATAAAAGAGTAAATGCTTACTTACTTTATTGTTTAAATAGGCAAATTCAACCTTTTTCATTTGTTATGCCTTTGTAAAAAAGGAACTGGAAAAGGCTGGGAAAGGCTGGGACAGGCGACATTGAAAAACAGCCTTTATACCTGGTGGCTGCGTTTAACTTTCATGATGAAGCATATGCTCTGCCAATTAACGGTACGTTTGCATTGAGGCAGACATAACTTCGATTTGATGTTTTTCATTATGGAGGAGGCCATATTCCTGTAAATATGTACTGTATAAGTACTGTAAAGAAAATAATTTTGGGCCTCTAGGTATACACAAACTTATCTTCTGATACCCGTACACTTCCCAAGTTTCTTCAGTTTTCCATATTTTTTTTGTTAAAGGCACACTAAGCAATTTGCGTGGCGAGTCCGTCTTGGCACAGCGCGCATGCT
>JAOEHI010026833.1:7500-25733 GCA_025447815.1 Percopsis transmontana
TGAACAACGTGAAATCAAGTGGGGAAGGGTGGTGGTTGTTTGGGGTGGCGGGGGCTTGTTATTTCTTTGGAAAATAGAAAATTGAAAGCTCTGCTGTAATCTCAGCCCCCATCGCCTCTGAATCCTGAGTCCTTATATCCTGGAGGGCCAACGCACATATAGAAGCACACATGTGTGAGCAGTGCTGTCACACACACACACCACCACCACACACACAGATGAGACAGCTTGGATCTTTTTCTCACCCAATCTCCCACAAATCCCTGTCTGCCACACACACACACACACACACAACACGGGCTCGGTGGCGGCATGACAGGCCAGAGGTGTTGACTTTAAAAAGGCCCTCTGCGAGCACAGATTGATCGTCAAGACAAACGCGCGCTCATACACAGACACTTGATCCCTGCTATGTGCTGTGTGAACAGTGTTAGCAGTGTCAACGGGAAAGAGGCAGCCGTTAGCAACGAATGAGCAGGGAAAGTAATCAAGGAATGTAATCAGGGGGCTGTCAACGCTCCGTGGCAATCCTGCTACTCGATTGCCATACAAGCAATGTTTGCTTGTTTGACTGACTGACACAAAATGGAGGCCTGGCTATAATTGAAATTAGCCCTTCCACTGGAGGCAGGCTAGTCTCTGGCTGCAGTCAACATGACGACAGACATCCTGCTGTGCTGCATCCAGTTAATGAACGACAATCTAATATTCATTTCCAACTCTCTACAAACTAAAGTTTTGCAGGGAAGCACAGAGCTGTTTTCTTGGCGTAACACACTTCAGTTATTTATTTTTTTTAGCAATAACTGTTTATTTGTCTTTTACTGAGGAGTGACTCTGAGGGCCACCTCGACCGTGACACGACCGTGCTTTGTTTGCGATGTATTTAATTGCAGTCAGTTTAACAGTGCAACCACTGGGGGCTGGGGCTCCCTTTGATCTGCGCCATAAAAAACAGCCCCATGCATTATGAAGAGACTGTTTGGTGAGTAAACGATGTTTAAGAAAGCTAATAATTGCTCTTTCTGTCTCATCTTTCATCATTAATTTATAGGAGATCTGAGACTTTCCAACACAGTCTCTGCATTTTGTGGGCTTTTGATTTATTAAGCACATAGAAAGTCCTAATTAGAGAACTTTCTGGAATAGTTGCAAAGAAATAACAGTGTGCGGGAGGTTGCAATCTCTGCCAGAGCTGTCCTCGCAGTAACTCGGGGCTACAACAAACTCATTTGCACAGATATCAGGCAGTAATGAACACAGAGATGACAACCCGTTGATCGGCCACGACGTCTTCTTCAGAATTCTAACGCCGTCCAATTACTTCCAATTATTGCGCGTTGTCACGTATTCATCTCGACTAGCTGGTTCAGGGTTTGAGAGGAATGGCGCGTGGTTTTGAAGCGACACTTCGACAGACTCGACGCATGGTCGTGCACCGTGGAGAGTTCAGTCTGCTCAGATGATGGTTTCATCTGCTTGAAACGCAGATTATGTCGCGTATTGGACTGAGGACACTATTGGAAGGTTTTCACATTCAACTGTTTTGCATTTTACATATTCAGCAAGTTAATGAAGCAATGAAAAAGTTGAACACGATGTTTATTCTGCTAGACAGCACAACTGAGCAATATGTAAGGTTGTAAGGTCGCTTTGAATAAAAGCGGTTGCTAAATGCTGTACATGTAAAATGTAAATGTTATTTTTTATTACTCTTCAGACTCGAAAATGAAGACAAACACGCCTTTTATTTAAAAGCGCTGTGTCAATGTTTACCTGTCAGGTTTTTCCCACAACCTATTGTGTTCGTGCCATGTTCAAATAAGGGTGCCACTTCATTTCATCCTTGTGTGAGCTTTTCATACGAAGGTGACGGCAGTTGTGTTACAGCGGATGCTAACACAACGCGCCCTGGGCAGCTAATGACCATAAACACAGTCTTGACCTTGTCCTCGGTGCGAGCAACATCACTGTAATGAGAGATGCTCCACTACACAGATTCCTGTAATTACATAGACAAGGACACGCTTTGGCGAGGAAGCAAGCGCACACGCACTCACGCACACACGCACGCACGCACGCACGCACGCACGCACGAACAAACTCTTTGTGTTAAGCTCTAATTATGCCAACCAACGTTTTCAAAAAGATGACACTCAAGGCAATGGACCCCAAAATAGAGTCAAAGATACAGAGTTTCTATTTTTACTCCTAGTTTACTGATTTTGCTGTGCCGCTTCCCGCTTGCCGTGTCGTCAGCCGTGACCATTAGGCGTTTTCAAATGTGCGGTTAGCCAGCACGTGTAAACACAGCACGTATGAGAAGAGAAGAGCTGCGCAAAACACAGCCTCTGTCATTTACAGAGTCGCGGTAACATGATAGAAATGAGATTGGACCGGGGGGGTGTTTGTCTGACGCTGACGCGCCTTTCACACGACAGTGTCTCCGTAACAACAAAAAAGCTCACTCTCTGATTACAGTGGGATGTCAGCCTTGAGGTATTATAAAAGCCTTTGTTGTAAACAGACACCTGAGAGATGTTGGGATGGGGGTGGTGGTGGTGGTGGTGGTGGTGGTGATGGGTGTGGGGGGGGGCAGTCCAAAGAAATAAAATGAAGGATTTTTAAAGTCTCTGTGTATAGAGCACGCACTGCAGTGCCAAGCGGCGTCTTAATTACGACGAAAGCAAGTCATTAATACCACAGTGCAAGGCCGTAAAAACAGATGAACCCCTGTTAGTGAGATCACATTAAGAGCAGATTTTGCTTTACAGCACTCTGGTAAGTGGTGGAAAGCAAGGTTATCTCAATGATTACACGATTAATGGAGCAAGCCAAGGAGGGCCATGGCGATCACCCTAATGCCAGTGCTACTGTTCAGAAGGAACCTTTCACTGGTGCTAACTTGCTGACTCTGGTAGAGTCCCCCTGAGACACAAAATTAGCTACCCTAATCTTTCCTTTGGGTTTGCATCAAAATAGTAAAACATGATGTCAATCTGACTTCAGCAAACACAAATACGAATATTAAATATTAATATTAAATATTAAAACACGCATAAATTAATTAAACTATACAACTATAGAGAAATGATTAGGATATTATTGGATGGATATGGATGGCAAACAGAGATAGAACAAATATGTAAATATTATATGCATATGAATGACTGTGTGACCGACCGTTTCGTTCTCATGATAGCTCACTGTTCAACTCAACTGTGTATATCAGTCATTCAAAATGATTTTTAATTTAGTCCACTTTTTAATAAATCCATAGTTCTGGGTGTGTTCCTTTGTGTGGAAAGGTTATTTAATGGCCTCTTACTCTCATACATATCGTACAACTACATACGTATGTAGTTGTACGCGCGTGATCGTGCAGGTGCCCGAGTTTGCGTGTGCGTGTTAACAAATGTGTGTGAACAAATGACACTCCGTTTCACCCGCAGAGGAGTAGCCTAATGCTCACTGCAGAGCTGCATTTTACACATGGCTGGCCACGTGTAAAGCCTCGCGATCCTCCGCCTTGTAGCTGTCTGAGTGCTTCTCTTGTTTTTATGAAATGCTTACGGAGTTACAAGCTCCTCACCAGACAAGATGCAGTGCGTGTGGTGCCTTTGCTTGCTAGGAAGCAGTTTGTTGTTTGTTTGTTTTGCTGCGTTCCATCAACACTGACATGTAAAATACAGTGTTCCACATTCTTCCCTCCAGTGTTGTTATCAACCAGCGCATTCAACTGACACAAGTTACTGTACAGACTTATCATACAGCGTATATAATGTAGTACAAAATATTACTATGGATATGATTATTATGAAGATGATATATAGATATTTATATAGACGAATATCATGATAATCAGAGGTAGAAAATATGAAATTTAACCATGCACCTGCTCCAGTAGAAATAGCCTACTAACCACATATTTGCTCCAGTAGTACTAGATGTAGGCCTACTACAGTGGATAGTGCTATAAAAGTACTAGCCATGCATTTGCTCCAGCCAAGCACCAGCTGGTTTTGCTGATTTACTAGGGCACATTTACGTTACATATAACATATACAGTTGCCCAAATTTCATCAGAAACCTGAGCCCTTCCAACTATACCTCCACCTCGCACTCGGACTCCTCTTTCTCGGACCCCTCTTCCTCTCACTCTCTCTCATCTGCCTTAGACCTCTTCCATCCATGGTTTCTGGTTTTTGTTTGTTAACCATAGCTAAACAATGGAGTTTGGACTGCTTGAATGACATCCGCGTTAACTGTTCTGCAAAAGGGTGGGGAAAATGTGTCAATCCAACGAGAAAGGGTTAACACATTTGCAAGAGGTGTCTTCTGCTCTGCTGAGACAGTGATGATGAAAACCGAGTGGATCCCAGTTTTTTAAAGCAGCAATCAAGAAAAACTGTAAGTGGAACTATGTGGCCAAAACAGTACTTGTACGGAAGCAGATACATGGCTAGTACTTCAATTTCTCTGCTTTAGTCTCTGATAACGATGACATCATTTTGCTGATAACCCTGAGTCTGAGGATTAGGTTGAAGCCGCCTGCGCCGATAGCCGCTGCAGACTGAAAGCCAGGGCATCGCTTTCAGTCTCAGGTGTGTGCGTGCATTTGTGTGTGTGTGTGTGTGTGTGTGTGTGTGTGTGTGTGTGTGTGTGTGTGTGGGGGGGGGTTGTAGATCGTCCCAACACGTCTGTTGACAATTGAATGAGTGTCAAGGGTTTTGCTGTTAAAGCAGCATCTTTAATAACACGTGAGCCACCCCTTGCCCTCCCCCACCACCTCGTTCTGATCCGCCTCCCCCCTCCCGTGGAGCAGGGCGGGAGGGAAGGGAGGGGGATCCAGTGAACGGTTTGAGTGATGAGGGAGATAAGTGGCCGAGATGCTTTGGAAGTGAGGAAATCAGTTGTAGAAGAGTTGTGTGTGCGTGTGTGTGTGAGTGTTTGTTTCTGTGTGTGTCTGTGTATCGCAGCGGGTCAGATTATGCTGGTGCGTGCACATTTGTTGCTGTGTCTAAATGTGTGTGTGTTGGTGTGGGTCAGTTTGTGTGTGTGTGTGTGTGTGTACATGTATTGTTTGTAATATTGTTTCTGTAAAAAATAATAACATCCAGACTTGTATTTGTTATTATTCAGTGTCTGTTGCTGCCTCCTACGTGTCCAAGAACATTCTGTAACCAGTCCACTACATATTTGTTGTTAATTCCCAAAAAAACATTTACATTACTTTGCACATGGAGTGCATATGTTTGTTAACACAGATGGCGTAAAGTTCTATTTTGTTTTAAAATGTACCGTAATTATTAGAGCTTTATGTAATAAATGTGATAACACATTTATTTTGTTTATCCTACCACACTTCATAGAGATTTAAGATCCAATACGCCTGATTTGTTTGTGGTTGTGTTGAGCCTTTACTTTGCAAATGTAAACACACTGCTTAGTGTACTTTAGTGCATGTAATGTACTAAATTAGTCTCATTTTAACATTATAAGTGCACTTAAATTATTCAAAAGTAGTACTATAGTACAACTTAAGTGTATTTAGTACACCTAAGGTAGTGCCAATTTACTGTAACACACCCCTTCAAATAAAGTGTTACCCTACTTTTTAAGGGACAACCAAAATATATGTGGAATACGCTTGTAAGATATAAATTGGAGATTTGCAATAGATTTTATGTCCCTGTGTGATTCTTACCCTCATTATAAAGGCCTACTCCACGGCCTGTGGTGTGCATGTGTGTGTGTGTGTGCGCGAGTGAGTGTGTGTGTGTGTGTGTGTAGTATAGAGCGTCTTCGATTGTGCTTTAGGCTGAAGGTTTCATTGAGATCAAACCATTAAAAATTCATTTTGTTAAAAAAACACACAGATACACACATTAACAGCACCCTCCATGCCCCCCCCCCTTTATCTCCCCCATGCTATTATTTCTTATTTGCTCCCAGAAATGCACTTTAAATCTCATCCCCTCCCACAATAAATATACATACACCACGTAATATCTCTTAGGCAGTACTTCTCCCCATGCCATAAAATTTGCCATTTGTCTTTGCTGTATTTTTGTCTTTCTCTGTGTGTGTGTGTGTGTGTGTGTGTGTGTGTGTGTGTGTGTAGGGGGTGTGTGGGTGTTAATACATGTGAGATTAAGAACAAGGTGTTCGTGGGAGGGCGGGGTTTGGCGGGTATTAAACCTATATCTCAGGGTCTCACTGGAATGTCAGGGGCCCACAGGAGAGGACTGGTGTCCATGCTGACAGGACAGTGTCCACACGCACACACAAACACACACACACACACACACACACACACGAAGTAACACAGACCCGCCAGATCATCTCCTGCATTATTTATAAAACACTGAACCATTATCTCTTTTTTTACAGCTTGCAGCATCCAAGGAAAGAGGTGTGTGTGTGTGTGTGTGTGTGTGTGTGTGTGTGTGTGCGCGCATGCTCTATGTGGATGTGTAAATTCGTGCATGTGTCCGTGCTTAGGTATGGTTATCCGTGCATACGCATTCATTGTCTATATACTGTATTTAAACCGCATATTTGTATGATTTATGTTAGGCTATTAAAAGAAGTGGTTCAGGAACCCTTTTTTTAGGGGGGTTGTGGCTGCAAAAGACAGAAAAACACTGTCCTAAGGGGTCGCGGTGACTTAATGAAGCAGAGCTGTCCTAAATACAAGCGCTCTGGGGGAAAGAGAGAAGGCAAAGGAATGAGAAGAAGTCCCACCATCAAAGTGACAGACGTTGAGACAGGAGAAACAAGGCCAGCATCAGATCCACACCTGACGCTAATTACGATGACGCTGTCTCGGTTGACCACTAGGTGACTTCACAGACTGTAACTAGATGGACCAGTACACTGTTTGATCTTTATTATCATATCCAGAACCATACAGTGTTCTGTTATATTTTTAGCCAGTCCCAGTGAATGATGCGCAATTTTAAAGTGTAGTACACCATACAAGTGGGGTTCACATGTGGACAAACAAACATACACACACACACAAGTTTCATTCAGATTTCAACCAATTATTTTATTTATTGCAACCAAAATGAGTAAAGTGGCTGCTGGTGCCATTGGCTTCCCCGCGCAGGATTCTGGAGCTCACGGACGGGGCCCTGGCGATGGACACGCAGTTTCGGAGCCGTGACCACCTGGCGGGACGCCTTCCTTCCCCTGCTCGACGTGGCGACCCGGAGCCAACGGAACTGGGAATCAGGAGGCTGCCCTGGGGCGGCAGGAGAGAGCTCGCCGGAGTCCACTGGGCCTGTGCTTCACGTCCGGGAGAAGTCCCAGTGCCCAGTCGAGCCCCCCCTTCTGGTACCGCCGCTGGCCGGGAGGTCGGGAGAGACTACACTGCTTCAGGGTAGCGATAGCCACGAGCACTCCACTCCACTGGCCCGATGCGATGAGGGTCTATGCCCAACCACTCAAATAGAGCCTCCACCAGTGGCAAAGGGCGCAACGGCACCTTCGGGATCGCCGGCTGGTTTACTAGCTGGCAATCAGGGCAAACGCACACCAGCGGTGCACATCTGCTTATATTACCAGCCACTAAAACCGGTTCATTATCCGCTTCAGTGTCTTCTCACTCCAGTCATCTAATTGGAGTGAGGCTGATTGGTTCACTCTTGGTACCTCAGGCCCCAACTCATCTCTCTCAATCACCGTGGTCACCAAAGAAATGGGCACCGCATCTCTTAATAATTGCAGAGATGCTGCGCAGTGGCACTGCTTCGGGGTATCGCGTTGCATATTCAACCAACACTACAAAGCGATAGCCACGAGCATTCCACTCAAATGGCCCAATGAGGTCCATGCCCAACCAGTCAAATAGCGGCAATGGGCGCAAAGGCACCTTCGGGATTGCAGGCTGGTTTACTAGCTGGCAATCCGGGCAAATGCACACCAGCGGCGCACATCCACCCAGATTCCCAGCCAGTAAAACTCCACCCGCCATTGGGTTAAAATTTGGATTTGCATATTACAATCTGTCCCTAACCATCGAAAGATCTCACCAGCTGCTGACTGTGCGTGCCGGGTACGCGTCTCCAACTGACGCTCCTGCATCAGCCGCCAGCATCGCTATTGGCTGGGCTGGTTGCTCCTGTGTTGTGTTATCCAGTGATGATTAAGGCCTTCCTGGGGTGTCATGCGTTTCTTTGGGTCATATTCCAAGCATCGCAGGATGAAATCTATGAAGCTGTGTATCTCTGTCTCAAGTTTTAATGACAAAGCTTTCCTCTTGTCCTCTTCTGTCTTAGGACAATCCTCACTTCCTTCGAAGCGTTTGCTTCTTGGTATGTGGTGAATCAAAAACTCAGGCGCGCTTCCCACCACCTCGGTGACTTTCTGTTGGAGTTCTAAACGTGTCCTGCAGTCAAAGAGAGGTTTACCAGTGTGGAGTTCGGCAGCAATGCAACCCAGACTCCACATATCATATGCTGTGGTGTTTTCTTTCTCCATAATCACTTCCGGAGCTGAGTATACTAACGTGTGGCACATTTTAATGCTGGGTGCATAGCAGCATCCCCCAAAGTCTACTACTTTAACATTATGGGGGTCTCTTGGGTTCTCTAAGATGTTTGCCGGTTTCAAATCCCCATGGATAATCTGTTTTTCATTTAGGATGACGAGAAATTTCAGGAGGGATGTAACAATGCGTCTTAATTTAGGCATTTTGAATCCCCCCTCTTTTATCACTTCTTTTAGGTTGTTGCCAAGCATTTCAAATGTGATGCAGAGATGATTTCGGAAGTAAAAGTTGTGCAGCCTCTGCACAACATGGGCGGAGGCTAGCCTCCCCAAATATTTCAAGAAGAACACTTCTCTTTCGGGAAATAGTATTGTTTTGGTTCTGTTAATTATCTTTAAGGCAACAATTTTCTTTAGTTTGTGGTCCTTGCACTTGAGGACTACGCCAAAGCTGCCACAGTCTATATTTTCCAAAATTTCATAGCGATAGGCGATGTGGTCAAAGAGAACCACATTGTAACACCCATTCTCATCATCATATCCATGATTTCTGGCCAAGGAATGTTCTCCTTCAGTCTTTTCGCCTTTCAAACCCAGGAACCACACCAATTTGTATTTCTTAATTTCCTCTCTCTCAAAGCTTGTAAGCTTATCGATATGAGCCTGTATGGTTTTTTCCTTCAGGGGCACTAACGGGTATGTTATTATCCTCGGACTTGCATCATTCATAAGGTGGTGCACGTTTGTCTGAGTTTGCTCATGTTTGGCTGAATCCTGAGCCAAATACAGCTCAGTAATAATCACCATTTTATCAAAAAATAGACTGTATGCTGAACAGACTGAACAGACATGTCGGCTTGGTAAAGTCTTTGCAGAAAACAGACCTACTGTCTGAATTCAAGCATTCAAGCTGTGGGAAAGCAACAAATTCTGCCTGGCAAGATACAAGTAGCAAATCGAGTGTCCGTGTGACGTAAGTGGGCGTGGCCAGGTTTGTGTTCTTTGTGACGTCTGCGGTGGTGTAGAGTCAAACGCATATGTAACAGAAAATATATGTTTTATTTATATACATTTTCTTTTGGTATTATGTGTTCTAAAGCCATCTTACACGTTTTAGTATTAGAAAATTTACGAAAATAAATTACATTGAAAAAGAAAATTTTCACTGCATTACATTTTAGCCATTATACAACGTATACCCTAACTGCAAATACGTGTTGAAAATGTAAAACATAAACCATTTTGAAAAGCAACAGGGATATAAAAAAGTGTATGCAATCAAATTAGGGTGGAGAGGTGGGCGTGTGTTTGTGCGCTCTATTCGGAATGTCCGAGACAGAGCGCGACTAGGTCCAGGAAGTTCAGTCACGTTTTTTCGTGATGGTTCTTTTAAGCGGTTGCAAACCTCGATTTGACATGAAACTTCCGGATAAATCATACGTATAAACATTTAGTAGTAGGACCTAGGAAAACGTGGTCAAAGGACAAGACAGTGTAAATAAAACTTAAGGGTGAACGTAAAAGTCTCATGGTGTAGCCTACTCTGAGAAGGAGTGGTGGATCCGACTGATCAGGTACGTTTACTATCTAGCTAGTTTTATTTCCATAAGACGTTAACGAACCGCTAGACCAGACACCATTAGATGTATTCACAAGGCTAGCCCGTCTTGGGTGTATCGTATCCCCCACTCATTTTTCGGAATGTCTAATCAACAATAAAGTGTAACGTTAGTCCAAATGCATGCTCAACTCTGAATCAATCAGACAAAAGCACCTATATTCGTTATAACCTATGCCAGACTTAAAAATACATATTTGTTGTTGAGAAAAACGGCAACAAGTGGCTGTGCTGTAAACCAGTATTGTATTTGTTTATTATACATTAAGGTAATGCCCTTCAATTAAAATGCTGACGCGTTTTATAATTTATAGGAGGCTATATATTTATGTATAAAATGCTACAGTACTTTTTTGTAATTTGTAGGGCCTACGTTTCTTTAATTCTTTAAATTAATCCTAATTGTGCAGATTATTAAACATTTATTTTGCAGTAATAATCGATATGCAATGTAGGCTGCATACCAGCATTACTTAAATAGTTATTTTTACTTGAATAAACCATTTTTTTTATGACATACAAAGTTGCCTACCGGTATTAATTTACTTTACGCCTCGCTATCAAAACACATTCTACATGACTACATAACTATTCTCTTGATATTGTCACAACAATGTCAACAGGATGGAGGATGCAAGAGTATATTGTATTTTGTATTACAGATATAAAACGGAGACATGTTCCCACACATGAGGTTGTGCTGTAAGAAACTTAACTTTAAGTATAAAACTAAGATAAACTAAGCTTCTATTGAATGAAGTGGCCGGTGAGTGTATTTGTAGATGAAACAAGCCATCATGGGCACCAGCGTACCTAGATGTGGTGTGCCTCTTGTTTGAGATTCAGTGTGCGTGCTTCACTATCCCCCCCTCCTGTCATTGTGTTTCACCTGTTTGAGGATTAACACCTCCTGACAACTGCAAACATTAGGTGTCCTCATATATTAGCAGATTGCACATGGAATACCAATACAATTTGTTCCAGTGTCTAGAGTGTTTTTTTTCTTGTGACAACCGAGAAGATTAGCCGCACTAGCTTAGTCCTGGATCCACAGGCCTTGTTACAATCATGATTAATATTAAAGTTTGTGTAAGCAGTCTTTGTGGACGTCTGATGCAGCGAGTTGTTTCCTGGATAAGATTTTGCTTAAAAATAATCTTTTCTCCCACATCTATTCTCTCACATTCTCTCAATAACGGGGGATGGGGCAATGACAGTCTTTCACCTTAAATAAAACTCTGCGATTATGATTAATTGCGGCTGTTAAATTAAAATAGACGGCTGCCTGCGTCTGTAATTGCCTGTTGGTATTGACGCGTGGTCTCTTTCCAAACCCCATTTCCGTTCAGCTCTCCTAGTCTCTATTTCCAGTAATTTAGCCAGGGTGTGCATTTAGCAGATTTTCCTTTACTTGTAGGGAGCGACAGTGTCAAGGACAGTTAAACAGGTGTGGGTAAAAAGAGTCCTTTGTGTTTTAGTGGCAGTTAAAGGCAGAGCAGCAGCAGTAAAAGCTACTGAGAAATTGCTGCAGACGTAGAGTTAAAAACATGGCAGCATACATGCTGTGAATTGGGGCGAGGTGTGTGTGTGTGTATGTGGACCTTTTTGTTAAGTAAGGAAACTCAAGGATTTTTTCCACTTCAGTTTAGTATGTAGTACCCTTTTAAAGAGTGCCTTAGCCAGTAACACCACCCTACTTGCAAAATAAAAAATTGTGGCCTGAACATAGCACAGCAGATCGGTCTCCTCCAACAAACCACGTCCACATTAATGATCAGTCTTCCTAGTGAGAGCCTGATGCACTGAACTTAAAGACCATTCCATCCGAGCGCTGTGGTCTTAATATCTTCCCCAGAGGATATGAGCAGAATGATAAGGTTATTAGGATGTGAACCATTAGCTGGTAATGTGGCGGGAGATGGCTAATGACCTCCACCTTGGTATTTAACATTTAAATGTACTGCTTGACTCCCGACGCCCATTTCTTCAGGACAGAGCTGATGATGTGTGTGTTATGTGTCCCTGTGTGTGAGAGACAGGGTCAAATAGCAGCAGTAGAAAAACATATTAAATGGCAGGTCAGACAAAGTTTGTTGAGTTGAAAGCTAAGGTTAATGTTAGTTTGAGCTAATGCACATTCAGATAAATTGGTTGTCAGTTGGCCCCCTTTCCATCCAAAACAAAGGTGGTTTGTCATTGTTTCATACAGACAAAAATACAGCATGTATAACTAGTTTTAAGATGCGTTATGAAACTTTTCAACCATAGCCTCCGACTGTTTTAAAATCTGTTCTTACTTAGTTGGACAAGATCACATCCACACTCGTACTGGGTGCCACTTTAGATCTTTAGATCTTTAGATCCAAACTGGCTAGCAAAATCTGGACTTTTTTTTTGGTCATTTTTGTTGGCTTCTATAAAACACAGATGTGAGTCTAATGACCAAGAAGCAAACATGACATCTTTAGTAAAATGTACAGTATGTAGGCCTACAAGCAAACACAATACATGTATCATTTAAAATATATTCTTATTTCAGTATTTAGCTATACAGTAGGCTTATGTTTTGCATACAAGTGTGGGGGCGTGGTTATTGCTGTCTGTATGGTAGGGCGTGTCGGGAGGTGCGGTTCACGGGACTTGGGGATGGAAGACAGGTGTGGGCATTATTCTGATTACCTGTTTGCCCCGGTAAAGGAACACAGGAGTAGACCTGGACAGATCGGACACATACACGGAAGGGACACGCTCAGCCCGTCTGGGAACCAGGACTGCTGCAGCAGAGAGTTGCCTTTACTGACCTGTTAAAACGCGTCAGACTCCATTGGTGTTGTACCCAAGCAGCTGGTGGTCATTCGCTACAAAGAGTAAAAGGTATTAAACTTTAACTAAAAAAAAAAAAAAGAAGCAGCGTATCTCGAGTGTCAATCCAGGGGTTTAAGAGAGACACACAGACAGTGTCTTGAAGCCCTGGATTGACACACAAACCTGCCATACACATCTACTCCATTTAACTCAAACATTTACTCCTCAGTCTTGATAAGCTTGGTAAGACCATCCTCAATTTTCAAGCTCTACACGTTAGTCTGGAATCTCTCCTTTCAAACCTGCACCAGTCAAAGGAACTAGACTGCCGTTGGACCACAGTCCACTAATCAGAACAACAAATGTGAAGACAGCTGCTTGCAGATGATGGGATCACCTCCAATCAGAACCCAGTGGGGTGTTTTTCGAGGCACTTAATTCACCTCTCTGCATTAATTGTATTATTAATTAATTGCCCACCTGGATGCTGATTGGTTCATAGCACACCTACAGCGTCCCGAACGACCCTGAATGGAGAGTTGCAGATGTGATGTTCCTGATGTGCAGAGCGGAGCAAAGGCGGAGCTGGTTTTCAGAATCAGGATGATCTTACCAGGCCATAGCACCCGGCGGGAGCCAGGTTTGCATGTCTGCCCTTCAAAAAAAACTTTGTTTATAACTGCCATCTGTGAAATATCCGATGAATGACAAAATAATAATGTTCCCATGATCGGTGACTTAATTTTCTTCAAAATAAAAGCTATACCGGCAAAACATTTCGCTTTTTGCTTTTGCTCTCAATCGTTTGTGATAAAAGGGCTTTCAGTTTCTGTCAGACCACAGACAGATTGTTTATTCCAAACAGAGCAGAGACGCTTGGTGACAAGTCTAAAAGCTTGGAGACTTCCTCAAAGTCCTCTTAGCGCTGTGATTGCAGCAGCTTCACATGCAATAGCTACCGTTTGCACCCCTAAACACCCTGTTGACTGACACAACACAAATCTCCTATATCCGCGCTCCCACACAGGCAAACCCAATCGGCAGATGTGTCTACGATAGACACATGCATATAAACACCCAACCATACTAATACAGTAATACACTAACTAAAACTACACAACAGCACATCCACATAATGTGTATGAACTACAGCACTAGGTAAATGGTTTTTGTTTACACATCTTTCTGTGCTTTGCAGTGGCGTGTCCAGGATTTTATACATTGGGTGGCAAAGGGGGTGTGACGAGCACAATAAGGGGTGCTACCATCTACTGTAATTTATGAATAATACACAGAATTTGCAGAATATTATTTGTAACAGGATGAATGTCCAAATAATGACATTATTGTACTGGTTTCATATCTTGTATCACATCCCTGGTCCTACGAAGATCAGGAGCCTATCGCAAGCCAATATATCTATTTTTAAAAATCAATGTTTTGTAATTTGTCTAATTTTCTGTCAATCACTTTATATTCATGTTTGTGGCTGACGATTGGTCAGATTTACAAGTGACCCTCGTGGCCACATGTGGAACAGACACATACCTAGCAGAATGTAGAGTAGCCTACTTATTTGTGACAAGTGAAGCTAGAGCATGAGACATGGGCGTAGGAGCCATTATAAATTGCGACATGCCCCTCCCCACATTTGAAAATCTAGGTTTTGTCTTTTTCTAATCTCCAAATATATTTTGCATTGCCTGCCTGTCTCCGCCGATTTAGGTGTTTAGCAGTAGCCAAGCAATGCTCGCTCAACTATTTGTCTGTTAGTCTTTAAGCCATTCAAAAGGAGCACTCGCAGGCTCAACGTTGGAAGCTATACAAATCAAACAATTGGCTAAATTAATACATTATTCAACAGCTTACAGTTTGGATTCAAACTATATTAAATACAAGCCAGCAACTTGAGCACCAAAAGAAATAAAAAAAACAACAAATAAAGGTACTAATCAGAGCTGGAGCCGTTAAACATCTGTGACTACTGCTGAGTCATTTAGCCCGGGAATAAATGCAAATTGTTACCACTAAAGACAAAAGCCATATGTTAGCGGGTGTTTTTTGTCCAGTAGGAAAGGGGCTAAAGAATATAGAAGCAAATATATCTGCCTTTCTATTCATTTGCTCAATCTGTGGCACGCACAACACAGCAAACGACAACAAAACAAATACATGATCATCAAATACATTGTAGTGAAAACGCTGAATATTGTATATCATAATTAGCAGGTGTTTTCATGTGAAATAAATAGCCTGCGTTAGCAGACTAGCATTGATTATTGAGAAACTGACATAGTGTAACAACGGGAGTGCCCCGCCCCTCCCGCTCTAGCTCGCCGGCGTATTAGTCGCCGGCGTATTAGCCACCGGCCCGCGGCCGTCCACTCACCAAGCGCACCTGGAATCATCGCACCTGGGATTCTTCGCACCTGTTGCGCATCTCCTCATCTCCTCACTTCTCTGCTCTATATAGCTGGGGAGTGGGGGATGAGGAGTTGTTGGTTATCGTTTTGACTATTCCTACGGTTTTTCTCGTATTTAAGCCTTTTGTCATTAAACTATGCTCTTTGGAGTTTTTGCACCTATCCGTTTGGCTCCACATTCCTCTGCACCTGCACTCACGTTCCGCCACCCGTTACACATAGCTTATCACAAAGATCTTTGAGCATTTTATCTATGAAATGCTGAGCGATGTTGAGCAACATCTAGTGAATCGATATCATACTACTCTTCCTACATCAGATTCAGCACTTATTTACTACTCACCTGGGTCCAACACAAAAGTCTAATGAATAACGAGTAACGGACTCACCCATCAATCCGAAGAGCAAAGATCTTAAATGCACCTTCGGCTTGTTCTAATGGTCCATGGCGGGAGGTTTTGAGCATGGAAGTGTTATATTGAAGTTTAGATGATAATTTTATCAACTATAATGTGAGGTACAACTTTATTATTTTTCATGTCAAAAGTTCTCCAAGCTCATTTCAAGGGTGGCAGATGCCATCCATGTAGCCACGCCCCTAGTGCTCTGTGGTATATTAAATTCCCAGTTACATGCCAGCAACTACGATGGCTACAGAGAGAGCAGGTGAATTTCTGGTCTGGATTAGACCTGTCCATACAGGGTTTAGTGCCAAAATGTATTGCTGAGCTGCCAAACTGCTCAGCCATAAATTTAAAAAAAACAGGTCTTCTACTGACACCCCACTGCCACTGGAACATTACACGTCCACACAGACGGGGACAAGCACACAGCTAGCGTAGCGAGATATGGATGGGCATGACATCATGGTGCTCGACTCTTAAAGACGTGGTATTATCCCTCGTTTGAGGGGAACTACTTTTAGCAAATATAAATACACTCTACCCATTTAATTAAAGGGTAACTAAACCCCTCATGCTAGCAGAAGTGCATCCAGCTCAAACAGTACCAAGGTAGAGGAGAGCAGAGTGGAGTAGTTACACACACTTCCCTAATCCCCTCTCGTCATCACCCCTCCCCTGCTTAAACACAAGTGTTAGAGAGAGAGAGGGAGAGGGAGAGAGAGAGAGAGGGAGAGAGAGAGGAAGAAGAGCAAGACACTGTTTGCAATTACCATTAGGTCATTTAGCAGACGCTTTAATCCAAAGGGAAAAAAAAGTGGTGTGACAAAATTTCCTCTGGTTGCCCTGCCAGCAATTTTGTAGAAGATTTGTAGACGTTCTGATGTAGTTGAAATAGGCAGCAAAGATTGTTCAGAATGCTTAGGGTTTGGTTTTATTTTATGTAACTTTATTTTAAGGTGCCGCAAAGTAAACAAACATGTCGACCAATCTCTTTGGGCCCGACTGACAACAAGTAGGGTATAAGTTAACCCCATGAAATCTTTTAAATGTTTAGGTAACATATTGATCGATGATCGACATGTTTGGTAACAAAATTAACAGACGACATTAAAAGCTTTTTGTGTGGTGTGACTTTTGTGTTAATGGTTGAGTGCTAAGTCAAATTTCAACATGTATGCATGTTCATAGGACATGTTTACTAGCCTTGGTCTTTAATTAACATTGTTAATTTATGTTTTGTATTTTCAGAAAATATATTATGCACTTGCAACACACCTGGAACACCAACAATTTCAGACACCTTGGTTCAGACACCTTCCCTGAACGCAAATAGGCACACATCATAGAGAATGGGGAAACCCGCCACGTCATCTTTTCCTCTATTTGGCTTGGGAACTAATGTTTGGTGGGAACCAAAGTTTACACGGTTGTGTTGTCTAGAATTCAGATCTGGAAGAGCGGAGCACTTCTCAATTCCAATTGGTTGCCGCCGAACCGTGTCATAGCTCATTAGCATACCGTTGCCTGGACTTTCCTCTGACACCCACACCGCCCAAAACCCGCCAAAAGTCATGCCGCTGCTTGCCACTGAGAGACACCGGCTGACATTGAAAATGAACGTGTGTGTGTTTATGTGCTTATGTGTTTAAGCAGATCCACCTGTTACAGAAGGGGTGAGTTCCCCAGCACCCTGAGACTGGTGACAGGTTGGTGATGAACAACCCCATACACACACACATACATATTGCATATAAATGAACCTAAGCACACACCAGAACACACAGACACACACACCAACATAAGCCAGCGGTCACCCTCCAGTTCCCCCATCAGAGAGGAAGGAATTGGAGAGAGGCAGGACGACGAGGTGTCAGGCAGACAGGAAGGTGACAGGCCCAGCCATCTGAACACCATCAACCACCCTCTGCTGTTCACACACTCCTACACCACCCAGTCCATCACCTCTAGGTTGTGTGTGTTGACGATTTGACGGCGCATATTTGTGGGCGGAAATCTTTGAACCGGTGGTTATGCTGAGGTGCAATAGTTTTATATAATGTAAAAATGTATATTAATCCCACAGGGGGCCAAGCCTAGTGGTCTGGGAGCTCATGAGCAAGTAACCCTTTTTTTATGGCTGAGCAGTTTGCCAGCTCAGCAATACGTTTTGGCACTAAACCCTGTATGGACAGGTCTAATCCAGACCAGACATTCACCTGAACCCTTTCTTTAACCCTATACCTGTTAGTCAATACATACTAGTGCTTACTGTAACCCTATACCTGCCAGTAAATACATACTAGTGCTTACTGTAACCCTATACCTGTTAGTCAATACATACTAGTGCTTACTGTAACCTTATACCTGCCAGTCAATACATACTAGTGCTTACTGTAACCCTATACCTGCTAGTAAATACATACTAGTGCTTACTGTAACCCTATTCCTGCTAGTAAATACATACTAGTGCTTACTGTAACCCTATAC
>JAOEHI010026864.1:2783-25728 GCA_025447815.1 Percopsis transmontana
TAGTATTTCGTTGGGTTCTTCTGACATTTCAGATCACCTGAAAAATGCGTGCGTGTGTTTCTGCATTTATGTACTTGATGTGTGAACACACATTAGCGTGTGAATGAGTCTTGTGGGTATGTAATTAGATTTTTAGTATATACATAAATATATTCCCATAATTTGTGATACTCATGAATAACCGTCAATTATATTTTAAACATACTGTACATCCCTCGTAACACAGCATAAATCTTCACACATTTTTGTTTTTTGGGTGAATTATTCTGGAAGTCATTGTGAGTACCATGGTGAGAATTCTTTTGTGAATGATAAACAAATTTGCAAACTGTAATAGAAAACTCCCAGAGATAATTTTCCATATTTTCCAACAACTCTAAGATATAGCTAAGCTGAAGCAAAAGTTCAGCTATCAGAAATGATCATACCATATATGCACAATGCTTATGAAAATTTACATCCATCTCAGTCTTACTGAAACATATAGTATTTTTGGAGAAAAATGGCTAAACTCAACAAAACTATTATACTCTACAGAAACAACTGTATCATTTAATCCTATTGCACACCAGAGGAATGGCATGTATGGGCACTAGTGGGGCAGATGCTGGATGATAACATGGTTTGCCGCACTACTCTGGAATGACATCTCATGTGTCATGTGGTGAATGAAGCCAGATGGTGTCCTTGACTCCTGCAAGAATAAAAGTGGTTACACAGCCTGATAGGTTGTCAGAATACATTGGCTCATATCTCACTCTTACAGGGGCTATATTACAATGATGCAACTGGCGCTAATAGAGTATTACAGTGTAGTATATAATACCTCATTCTGCTTTTGACAGTATAGTGAAAAAGTATTACTAACAAGAGGTTACCCCACTAGCTTCTGATCTGTAATCCCTTTTTCTCTAATTCGGATGACACATTAATGCTACTAAGAATATGAGGCCCTGTGTAACACTGCTTCTGTGAGCATGCTTTGACTGATAATAAGAAAAATCTATTAGAAAGTCAGTTAAAGGTACACTCCTCGATTTGTGTCGGGTCGTGGTTGAAGCCAGCGTTACAAAATGTTTTTTTGGTTTGAAGCAGGAAATGTACATGCCCCCCCGACCGAATACTGTCTCGCACTGCTCTGCTCATCCCCCTACAGCTCTCATTGGCTCACAGTGTTCCTACCCTACCCTACCTACCATAAAGCCACCCAAACTTTATTGGACAATTGTGTTTCAAATCAACAGTGAGCTGGGGCAGACGTTTGGGGGTTCTGGGGGTACTGTAACACAATTGAGGAGTGTACCTTGAATCACACAGTTCATGTCCTGAGTCCTGGCAAATGGGTGTGACACTATTTTAAATTTGATTAGTTAAAATTACATTCTTAATACGTCTAATGACTAAAAGGAATATCACAGAAGATCTGTCTCATGCACATGGTTGAGAACATCCCTAACACAGAAAAGCCTCCATGAAAACTAAGGGCATAGGAGAGTCTCATTAAGCCCTCTTTCCATTAATTAATGCATAAACCTGAGGCCACCTGGGGTGATTAGGTAACAATAATGACATTTCATGATTAATGATTGCACCAACACAACTGCAAGTGGGGGATAATTCCTGCGGAAGGCATTGGCCGTGATAAACTAGATCATTAGATAGTTTCTGTGATAAAATTAAGCTCAGGGCAAAAAGGTGTTCTCTGTTTCTCCCCCTGATTCGATAGACAGAGAACATTATTTAATTTTTTTTAAAGAATAACAGGATTACATTATAAGTACTTGAAGATGGTTGCATGGCCTGGCCAGTTTATATCTGCATGACTCACAGGGATTTAAGCTATGCTTTCATGTACCCACTTTCCTCTAGTAGAATGAAGGAACAATTTGGAAGTACTGGAACATTTATTTACACACAAAAAAACAGTGGAAAATATGTTCATACATAGTTAAGTTCCTCTTTAATAAGTCATTATTTGCACCCATTGGCTGTTAAGATTTTGAATTGCTTTCTCATAGGCTATTTAGCATGTGGATGAAAACCAGTCAATGCAATCCTATGACCCCCCGTCTCTTAACATACATTTCATTTGAATAATGCACTAACATAACATCCTTTAAGCTAATGCATATGCTGTATCTCCTGTTCTTGTTGTAATTAGGGGGATAATTATTATGGGGAATCCCTTGTCTCCTTAACAGTGTGACATTGGAAAACCATTGTTCCACTTTGACATTAAAAAATATGCCATAGATGTGTAGGGAACACAAAGATCTTGGCCATCAAAGGGGAATATTAAAAGTGATTACCAAAACAAACGCTAGAATGATGAACAGACTGTGAACAGACACAGCGAGGAATAGTATGTACAATCACAACACCAATCCAAAATAGCTCAAGGTAAGCAGATGAATTCTTAAGCTTTTGCAGCATTGACCCTGTCAAAATAACCTATCAAATAATTTAATCAGTCTCATTACACACTGATACGTACAGTACCACTGATGTGGTAACAGATGCTGGTTGTCAACTGTGACATTTACTGACCCCTCAAAGAAGTACAATATACAATTTGTAAACTTTATATCAGCATAATATTTGTTTATGTTTTCGTACATTATAATGGCCTCTTTCGTACATATATAACGCATAGAAATGCATTAGGTCAGCAAGGAAACACTTGCACTTAGAATACAGCATTATGTACAGTATGTTTATAGTATACAAAACATATAGTATGGGTGTGTTGCATGACATATGAAATGGGCCATGATTGTGTAAGAAAACATACAAAAACATGATATGTTCATATAGATGAGACTGTAGGTTTACAGTTTGCTATATTTATAGAAAATAGATTTGAATATACATGGCGTATGCATCACAAGTAACAGTCAGTATTCACGCATATAAATCTCTTGTATGAGTAGGGACAAACAGCGAAGGCTGCTGCAACAGTAGTGGCATATTACCGTAGCAGTATTCTAAGTGTAAGTGTTTCCTCTTAGCAGTGTCATGAAAGGAAAGGTCTAGTTGAATGGCACCGCATTTCAGCAAAGGGCTTGCAAACTTTTAGAAATTACAGGGCTTAACTGTTGGTTGCGTACGCATCATAGTGGTAAAGGAAACCCTGGCAATGCTGTCTTATTACTGTCTTACTGAATATTTACAGACAGAGCGCAGAGTGTGTAAGGACTGCACACTAGGAGTTGTGGTGGTTTATGGTGTGCAGTTGTGTGTGCATATTCACAAGCATGGTTCACAATACCTCATGTCCCCTATAGGCATACAGCCAGATTCTATAGGCCTACTGTTGAAAGAATATCCAATAGTGTATATATACCTATTTATTTATGCTGGTGTTGCTGTTGCTGATTGATTGGCTGTCCTTAAATGAACTGACACATTTTAACAGCTTTTCCGTGGTGGTGTAAATTATCAAATGGAGCTTTAATAAGCTTACCAAGAAAACGAAAAAAAAAAAAACGAAACCCCAACGTTCTTTTGGAACGTGAAAGCCTGCCTGCCTTTTCCAAGGTCCTGACTGGGAGAAGATGCAGCTTACTGACCTTGAAGGTTCATCAGCATGTAGTTTTTCACTTGTAGTCACAGGGGGGTTTGCAAGACTCGGGGATTGAAGGGGAATATCTTTTCTGCATGGCTACCTACACTGAGACAGAGCCCCACGGGATCCTGTTTGATGTGAGAATAGCAGACTGCACAGATGTATCTGAGTGTGTGTGTGTGTGTGTGTGTGTGTGTGTGCGCGCACGTTGATTGAACATCTATTTGTGTGCGTGGGTGTTTATGAGAGGGAATTATTAATGTAGGCATGCCTGTGTGATTGTGTGCGCGTTTGTGTGCGCGTGTGTGTGCGCGCGCTCATTCACGTAGATAACCAGGGGTCCGTAATCTTCTAAAGCCGGAGCAGAGAGTGGCTGGTTCAGCGGGCAGCGCGCCTCTTTCCCGCCCTCCGCACATGAGGATTCACTTGCCTGAGGTGTGACCTCACCATACTGATATCTCACCTCCTTCCATTTTGCCATTTTGTGGGGGATTTTTCCCCCCCCCTCGTTTCGCTGCTAGAGGAGCGCACGCGGCTATCTGTAGGCGCGGGCGCGCGAGTACGTGAGCGGCAGGCGCGGAGATAGAGAGAGAGAGAGAGACAGGGAGAGAGAGGGGGGGGGGGGAGAGCAAGACGAAGGGGAGGGACCGTGGATCATACATGTGAAATAAGTCAGCTCTGGCGGTATAGCAGCAAACAGAAACAGCAGCAGAGAGAGGGAGGGAGGGAGGGAAAGAGAGAGAGAGAGAGAGAGAGAGAGAGAGAGTTGGAGGGAGGCTAATAATTCCAGGCAGAGGAACAAAAGAGGCAGAGGAATATTTATTCGCTCCCCAACACCTCCACCAAAGGAACAGCGGAGAAGTGAGAAGGGAGGTGGAGGAGAGCAGTGTCTCTGGTGAGACAATAAAGGAGGAGAGGGGGAGAGGGGGAGGAGACGCAGGCACGCTGTAGGTCTCAACCCAAGGCTCTCGTCTCTCCTCGGTCTGCTGTCCTCCATGTTTTTGGAGACCCCTCGTTCCGCCTCGGTCTTCGTCTCCAAACCCAGCGGAGGAGGAAGAGGAGGAGGAGGAGGATGTCCGTGTCGGGGAAGAAGGACTTTGACGTGAAGCAGATACTCCGGTTGCGCTGGCGCTGGTTCAGCCACTCGTCCCAGGGCTCGGCAGGAGGAGGGGGGGGCGGGGGAGTTGGAGGGGTCGGGGGGGGCGGCTACTACCAGCAGGACGGCCTCGACCACCGGGGGTCGCCCGTCCAGGGGCGCTTGAAGAGTCACTCCCGGGACAGGAGCGGCGGAGTGGGGGGAGGAGGAGGCGGCGGGGGGTTCCGGAAGAGCGCCAGCCCAGTCCACAGCATCCTGGCACCGACGTCCGGGCCCACACCGGTCCATGTCAGAGCGGGCCATCAATCATGGCACCAGCAGCAGAACACCATCCAGAGCCTCCAGGTTGGCCACGAGACCCCCAAGAGCAGCGCCTCTCCCAGGACCCCCAGGAAAGAGACCGCCGACAGCGGCCAGGAGAAGGCGAGCGACGGCGTCGAAGACCCCGCCGAGGAGGAGTCCCGAGAAAGGTACGATTCTTGTGAAGCGTTAGCTGCAGGGAGGACAGGTTAGTCACCCTGAACCAAAGCACTGCATCTTGAATGCAGAAACCACATTGGGGGCTGTTTGGGGACATCTAGCCTCTATAGGCTAGATTGTTTGTGGTTTATTAGAGGTAAAGATAGGTAATGGGTCTATAAAATATGTATCTGGAGGAGAAAGTCTGATGCCGCAGGCAGGAGCATTAGAAGTATAAGAAATGCTGGAAAATCACCCACGGTGCTGCAATAGTTAGTTAAGCTAAGTGTACATCAGATGAATCTATAATAGTTTCTTAAGAATCGTCAATATTCTGCTTTATAAGAAATCAAGCCCTGTAGTTGTTGTACATTTTTAATTCCGCACACATACAATAGATTATGCATTAATGCAAACAAATATCTAATTAGCTTTTAGCACGAATGCTAACATTTCCCAGTAATCACATTCTAGGCAGCTGACACCATGACTCACCCGGGGACAGTTCATCATAACATCCATAGAGTGCTGCAAGATAAAATCCTGTAAATTATTCATTGGAAGAAAAAACAACAACAACTAGATTATTTTCCCCTGTGTTTGTGTTGTGGTGCAGATTACAAGAGATGCCGGCTGGATTCCTCAGAATTCAGTTTTACACAGAGCGCTAACGGATTCATGCATGACTTAAAAAGTGGGTGGTGGGAGAGACCCATTACATCACGTAACACATGCAGGGGCGCTATAAAGAGACGAGGCAGGAAACTTGCATGAATAATCTAAACTCTTGCCTCCACCATCACCGGCATAGCTCCGCGCCAGTGTTTCTATTTTGACACATAAAGAAATTTATTTTATAGGCTCTGGTCTGAAACCCTCGAGCTCTCCTGTACTTTTCCAGGTTATTTTCCTCTCTTCCTTGTGTCAGCGACAGTCTTAAATCCAGGAAGTAAAAAGGGGTTGCTGGAAAAGGTTGTTTGGGTTTGATGTCTGGCAAAACTCCTTTCATCACGGATGAAAAGATTTTGTTTCCTTTTTTTGAAGCCCGTGGCATTCTGAGGTGATTGGTTCTACTGTGTGACTGTAAGTCCTCCAATGCTTTTGTTCTGTGCACCTGGCGATGAAATTAGCAGATGAAAGTGAACCTGCTTTGTTTCAGAAAGACCCTGCTATCATTAAATACATAATTTTAAATAAAAAACGGCCCACTTACTGGATTCATTGTGAATTAAATAAATGGACGCCAGAGGCGATGGATGACACGGTGCCTCAACTGGAACATGAATAATTCTGAGTTAAGATGCGGTTTTTGGAATCAGCTGCACATTTGGTCTCTGCATTGGCATAATTGGCAGATGTTCCTGTTTTTGGCTCCATGAGTGTATGCATAAAAGATGACAGTAAGGACAAGGTACTCTCTGAGTCTTAAGAGGTCCTTGAGTTCAGACTGGCCATGTAAAATACACCATAGCCATCGTATTCTGACAATGGTGCTGAAATATTAACGTGGTTCAGCTCAGATCATATACTGGTACCCAATGGCTACTATCTCAGTTTGTGAACAAATGATAGGTGGTGGAATTTTACTAGAGAGCTCATTTTAATACGTTTTCTCTTTATTTATATTTATCCAACGTTACAATAAGATGTTAAATACATTTTCTATTATGAATAGAAATATATCATTTTGCATATACAGACAGATCCATCAATCGCTCATTTCATCTAAATAAACTGATTACTGTGTCAGCATCTATTTTACATAATTATTGAGTCAGGGAAGGACATTGTTTTTCTGATGATTCAGTTGCTGGGCATTTATTCAATCACCACAGCATGGCAGGAATGTTAGCATAATGCAGTATGACATTAACAATAATCGGGAAAATAAAATGTTACAAGCTACTTTTCATCCGGTTTCTATTTCTATGGAAACGCAGTGAAAAAAATCCAGCTGGAAATTTGGAAATTGTGACATTGACCAGGGTTGAACAATATCCGCAAAACAAATCCATTGATTCATATCATAACGAATCTAACGGCAAATTAGGTCAGCGTCTATGTCTGACACGTCATGGCTTGTGTGTTCATCGTAGGCTAAGCAGATGTTTGAATGTCACTGAGGTACATTATGCATATTCATTTACTCCACCACCTGGGTGGCCCTATTACGTCTCACATCATAAATCCTTGACACATAATTTGTCACAATCTCTCTGGCTATATCTAGAACGCCTACTGCTGTGAGTGAGAAATACTCAATTTCTCTTTGTTTGTAGCCTCAACATATTTCAATAAAAGCATTACAGCATTAATTATACAGTATAAACAGTGTAGTATAATGTTTACACTATGTATTTTGGATTAACCTGATTACATATAATCCAAAATGACAAGAAGTAACATACAAATAATATAACCATTAGAAATATTATTAGAAATAATTAATAACTAATATTTATTAGAAATTAATTATCAGCTTTTAACCCGCTTAAAAGCATCTTGGGACCCACACAACCCACAGTTAGAGAACCACTGTTGTAGAGTATGTACAGTATGCATTCATATACTGTATATTAGTGCTGTTTTCCTGAATCTCATTGAAATAACCTCTCCCCATCCTGACATACGATATATGACCCAAGTTAACCCAAACGGAATGGAAACCCTGACCTCTTCTCACATAAACACTAACAGGGGCTTGAGTCAGCGAGCTGTTAGCTTGAATTATATCTCAATTCCCTCTTCACCTCCTTGGAGAAAAAATACCACCACCTTCTCCCCTGTCAAAAGCAGTAATTGAGATATTTGTTAGATTGTCTCATAGAACTCAAAAGCTTACAGGTCTTGGTCCGTACATGACACTTACGATGAAGGTGTCCCCACGATGCGATACATTTTTACTTTTATCGTCAAGGTTTCTAATGGGTGAGAATCGTTTTGGGCGCTTTCACATATGAATTATTGTAGTTTATCAAACAAATTGCCAAAAAAATTTGTATATCCGTTAAATACATTTTGAGGAAGTAGGATTTGTGAGTGAAGCCTTCTGGTGCAAAAGGCTTTGAGATAT
The DNA here is from genome assembly GCA_025447815.1 of Percopsis transmontana. Classification (NCBI taxonomy): domain Eukaryota; kingdom Metazoa; phylum Chordata; class Actinopteri; order Percopsiformes; family Percopsidae; genus Percopsis; species Percopsis transmontana. Next base: position 10,977 of record JAOEHI010026864.1, read on the forward strand.
GTAGAGAGGAGATAGCGGCAGCATAATAAACTGTTCAAGCTGGGATCAGTCATTTGTCAGCAAATTAACTTAATTCAAAGAAAATAATCCCTGACACAGCTTTCCATGAATTTTACATTTATACTGTTAACAAGGAACATGGCTTAGTCCAACACTATGCACAGGCACTCACGTTCAGTAATTTACATCGAAAGAGAGCCACTGAACTATGGCCGTGACCTCACCACACTCACAGGCCAAACTAATAGTACTTCATACAGCATTGGAAGGAAGGCAGTTGCTTATTACGAAGATGAGAGTATATACAGATACAGTTGATACTGTTGACATGAAAAGGAAAAAAAATACTATAGATAGAAAAACAAAAAGACATATATAGTATGTTTGTCAAATGGTCACAAAGAGCAATCTGTTTTTCAGATTTGGTTCAGAATATATCACAACGATCGTCATATAAGGATCACTATGAGCATTTCAGTCTGTTAGTACTGCAAAGACGTGAACGGAGCTATAGGCATATAGCAATTATATATTAGCTTAATCGTTACCCACAAGTTAGCACATTCTAGTCAGGAGAGACTATACTGCCTACATTAACCTAGCAAGGGGATATCTGCACATTACTCACTTTTATAGCCCTCCAACCCACACACACACTTTTTAATAAATTCCTCAGGATTAAAATGAAGCACCAAGCAGTATAATCACAGATAAACTATGCACAGTGACTCCAAATCTCATTAAGAATTAATCACTGCAAATACTATCTCGGTACTGTTTTAAAGTAGGCACAGATATTCAGGCTGCATTTTACTAACCAGAATATATCATGTCGTAGCACATTGTTCCATAAAGGCGTTAAATAGAAACCTTGCCTGACCCTAGTGAGTCAGCTGCAGAAACTTAAACCACTAGTTCTACGGATATTGCAACTTGCGATTTAACATTTTCACTGACCAAAATTCAACCCCTGAAAATAGCAGTCAATATCTTACTGGAGATATTATACACCAGCACCCGATGGCATGCTAGACAGAGACTTCACAAACACCTTACTTCTTAACGGTGCGTGGGGTTTGGTCATAGCAAAGGTAAAACTGTATAAGCAGGCAATATTATATTTACAAATGACACGTTGGCCATTTTAAGAGCTATATATCTGCTTTACTGGAGGAAGTCAAATGTGAAAAAGACACAACTCCTGCATACAGCAATTTTTTTTTCAGTCATCACTGTCAATATAGGAAGGCATGCCAGGTACGACAGAAGAAGAAGAATGCCTGAATGAGGATAGTTCGGAGGGAAAATATGTTCCTGTAGGAACATTATCTCACTTCCACTACTGGTATCTAGTGATTACAATGAATATATACTGTATGCCTGCCATGAAACAAACCTGAAATCTATCCTGTTGAATATTAAAGTACAGAGACAAATAGGATTTTATGGGTTATATACAGCAGATTGGACATCTATACCACTACATGGTGCCTTTCCTGGGCTGCTGGATTCAAAAACCCAACCAAGTTACAGTACTCAACTGCCTTCAGGGAAAGAACGCTGTTATAATCCATTTTTAAAAGAGCCATTTCCCATTTGGCACAGACAGGCATGGTTTTTCTCTTCGAGAAAGGATGGAGTTCATTCTCGCTAGAGTAAGACTTTCAGATTCTCAGCATCACCTCTGACTCACGACTGTTATTGCTGGGGGCTAATCTGGGCTGATAAAAATATATCTTGAAAGTTCTAGAAGGCCTGGTTCAAACTGAGAAATATCAGTGAAGTGTAGGAGAGGTTTAGTAGAAAAATGCTAATTGCAATGTATTGTTACCTTTGTTTAACTTTCTACTCTTTCTACTCTTTATATTTATTTGTATTAATCTTGAAATTCATCTTGTTATTAAACAGAGCTAATAAAATCGCCTTTAGAATACTGCTTTCTTCAAAATATGGAAGAACATCTCAGGCCCTGTTACCTGAATTTCAGAGTATATAAAATAGTGTGGTGCCTATTTCTCAGATCAAATTAGTCACGTCATGGTGTGATATTGTCGGGGAGGTGTGGGAGTGCGATGATAGGACTGTCATGTGATCACAGAAAGGAATGCCATGTGTAGGAGGATGGGAAATGAATACCTGTCTACTCTATACGGCCATTTTCCAAAAGCAGCAGTGGGCGTTTTTCCAGTAGTCAGATATTAATTAACTATAGTATAACTACTGTATATGACTATTTCCTCATATTGTCTCCCCCCTCTTCATGTAACTTAATCTTCTGCACAAAGGGTCATTATTGCGGCTTTTACTATAAAATTATTCAAAATTATTTAATTTATAGAGCCAGGAAGTCTGCCCACGAAATAAAACACTTTACTAGCACATTTAAATATAAGGCAACTGCATTCTAAATGGGAAATTAGGTTAATGTAAAAAGTCCATTCTTACCCTCATCCCCATTTTTTGTGTGACACTTTCAAGCTAGTTTTCAGGTCAGGTGAAAAAGTATTTTTCTAAACTTGAGGATATTATGTCTCTTTTTGAGTTACTGTGTCATTGTGAAGCAATTCACTGTAAACCTGCGGTTTCAGGTCACAGGAACTAGCTTGACAGTTGTTTTGTAGATTTCGAAATTTAAGTTAAATCTACTGTTGCATTTATTTTAAGTCACTATGGGTAAGATCATCTACTATGTACTTAAGAATATTACAGTAGCGTGTCAGCCCCTCAAATACACCTGAAATGTATATTTTCTTGGTGGTAATGGTAATGGCTATATGATGTTTACTATTGTCTGGACAGCATTTACTCGGGAGTATGGTGTTCCGGGGGGGGGGGTGGTTGGGTCCTCATACAGCTCGTCTACACCTCTGACGATACAACTCACAGCTGAAAAGAAAATAAACACCTCAGAGAAATTTACAGCTCCCTAGAATGTGATACCAAAGCAATTAGTGTCTGTAAGATTGGTAGTCATGAAAAATCCTTACAGCAAGCCTTGGAGCCAATACAAAGGTAATGCATCTCAGTTTAACAGCCCCATTGCTTATTCAGACTCGTTTGGTGTTCTTCTCCATGACTCCAATGTCAGTAGGGAATTACTGAGACAGGGTAATAAATTACTTTAGTATTTAGCATAAACATCCCAATAAAGATCAGACTATAGGGTACCACAGTGACCGGAGCGCTAAACCACCGATGGGATGGGTGTAGTTTCTACCAGTAATCAAAGCAGAGAAAGTCACGCACTCTGCTAAAGATTTTATGATCGCGCATTAATTAGGACACCAATAATGCCTCCACTATGTCCTTCTATTCAGTATGAGGGGCAGAAGTCCTCACCCGTGCATGAGAACAAAGCCAGCCGCAGAACCAAAACACTGCACTGCGATGAATTGCATTCACTTCTCCAGTCCTTTGTGTGGGCATACAACCTAAGCTGATGTGACTCTTCTTTCAACATACTACATGACTGACACTTTAAAGCTGCATAGGATAACTTTTATGCTAAAATATTAACGTTTAATTGCTACAGTAGGTGAATAGGTCTTCCCAAGCCCCAGTGAAACCAGCAGAATAACTTGAGACTCATTGAATTTGAGAATACAAACTATATTCCCGCCAGTGTTCCTGCCTGTAAATTGGCGGGAAATAACAGGAAGTGTTGCTTTCTGCCACACCACTATTGACAAAGCGATGCCTAAAATGATTTTGGCAACTACCGTGAAAAAAAATATAATAATACAATAATACATAATAAGTTTTGCTAAAAGTCCAAGGATATGGCAACTTTCAAAAACAAACAGCTGCCAATATGCCAAGCTTTCCTATGCAGATCTAAACCGCGACAAAATTTCCAGTTTTCCTTATATGCTCCCTTCCTAAAGAAAACTTTGTAAACTATGAATCTTTTCTTAAACAAAATGGTCTTTAGATGTTAATACCCCAGGAGAGACAGCTCAAACTTTTATGTAGTGTAATAAAACAATCCTAAATGTCAATGTGTGGATTTTCTCTGTAAAGGACAGCAAAGTGAATGCCTGCATTATTTAGTTGCAAATCTGAGGGATTACTTGAACAGCATGTAATCTAGCAGTCTGTAGGGAAAGGGACTAGGCCTTGCAACAATACTGGGGAATGGCTTCCTCACTTGCAAAGTCCCTGTCCTTCAAAAGCATTAACCACACATACACACAGCGATAGACAGACAGACAGACTTACACATGCACAGAGACACACACAGATCCTCTTTGGAAGACTTGCCCAGATTGTGATGCCCAAACACACACACACACACACTGCTGTATTTGGAGCGTTTGCATTGCCCAGATTGTGATGCTACATTTCCCACTGGACTGCAGTGTTTATTTATCCACTTATGTATGGCATTTAGTCCAGAACAGTTTTATTTTCATTTTAGAGTGGCAAGCCCGGATGCCATTGCCGTGTTGGGATTAGCGACTGTAGGAGTGCCATATGTCGAAATAAGCCCTATTATGTTCATAATAATTTGTTGCTTATCATGCAGGGTGCAGCTTACGTGTATTTGAAACATACCATAAGGCGATTAAATATTGATTGAAGTATTTATTAATACAAATAACATTCTCTATTACAGTAACGTTCATATGTGGTGTTTGGTGGTATGTTGAAATCCTGGCCGATAATATATAATTGCTTACGCTGATCTTTTAAGAGATCATACCTAAGGACTATTCAAAATCGATACAAGAAGCCTATCGTAAAAAAACTTCTTGTGTCACTATGTAGCTCAAGTTACAATATATTTGCTGAGAACCAATGCAAATCAAGAGCCACATTTTCTCTATTAAAATCAATCTTTTTTTTACTGTAGGCCTATAACTAATTACAAACTGACAGGTTTATGTACACCAAACAGACACCGGATGGGAGCACAAGTTGTTAAGTGATGGGTGCAAGCCGGTAGGACAGCCTGCTATCTGTCAGTCCATTGATTTAGTCTCAGCAAATCTTCTTTGGTCTTTCACAGGTTGGCTCTGAACAGCTACTCCAGAATGAGCACCAACTGCTCCGATGAGTTCTTCCAGGCCACAAATCACGCAGAACAGACATTCCGCAAGATGGAGACCTACCTGCAACACAAGCAGCTGTGTGACGTCCTCTTGATAGCGGGCGAACACAAGATTCCGGCTCACAGGTTAGTGAGACTGTTCCGATTTCTTTTTATTAATTACAGTTCCATCTGCTTTTAGCATTGAGAAACGGAAACTCAATCTGGATTAAAGTGGTCGACTCTGGTTAGCAGCCACAGGCTAACGCTACAGATAACAATCCACTGAAAAGAATCAGTACTTAACTCAAAGTGATTAAATGTACACTTCTCCATTCCATTCTAAGAACTTCTAAGAACATTCAGAACTGCAAATTTCCTCCCAGCTCACTGTTTATGTATGAAACACAACTGGCTGTATGGGTAGATAATTGTTTGAGTCTAGGAGCAGTGTTTGGGGGAGGAGTAGAGGGAGTGTCAGCCACTAAGCGGGAGAAGCATGCTTTCTCAGCGTGTCAAACCACAACAGAAATGTATGTGTAACGCTGGTTTAAACCACAACCACAAATCTGAACACAAATCAATGAGTACAGCTTGAAGCACCAAACAAGTCACTTGCCATTTTACAAATCATTTTGTCTGGTACGCATTGCATTTAATCCTCATCTTGCCATTAAGAATAAAATGCAGAAAGAGAATCCACTACATTCAGATGTCAATATTTTGGCATCCATCTTGTCGTTCAGCAGAAAACTAAAGCACAGTGGGGCCTTGGAATTAAAGGAATCAATGAACTTGATCTACACAACAGGTTCCGACAGCTTTGTTTGAACAAATTCAGACATCATTGTGAGCAGTATGCTCTACTGTATAGGTCAAATTAAATAAGCAATGGTTGAGGCTTCACTTTATTAACACAACAGACAGGCTCAGGGAATTATTAAGGATTGGTCATGGGCTGACACACTCATTTCTATAAACAAATAGCCGAATGCACACAATGACATGCTACAATACGATGGTAATTATGCCTTTGTTAAGAACAACAAGTAGACAGTCTTGTGTAAACTGTATGCAGACTCATTTGCTTGTAATAGCGCATGATTAGGCTTTGCCCTCATGAATTAACCAACATGTTACATGAGGCAAGCCGTAAACACAATTAAAACTCTTGACTGTTGACAGTTAGGTCATTTAGCGGCTTTTATCCAAAGCAACTTACAGTGAGTACAATTACAATTATGTACAATTAGGTTATTAAGTAGCAGGTAGGGGTAAGACATCTTGCTTAAGGATGCTTACAGGAAGGCCCATGGTGGGGCCCAAACCTCTCGAACACCCAAGCCGCAAGACTATACGGCCCCACAGTGTTGCATTTTGCTGGATCACTGACATATTGGACAGTCATGCACAACAGAGAGAGGAAGATGTTTGTGGCGCAGACTTGCATAGTTGTCTGACATTGTTATGAAACAACCTCAGGGCTCTGAATCAATGCTAGTACAGGCGAACATGATATAATTACATCTTGAGTGCACTGCACAAAGCCAATTACAGCACGATATGCCATTATCTATGGCATTGCAATACATTAATGGACACAAAACAACATTTACGAATCGGTGCAAAAACAATTCCAACTCCATAGTACAAATCGACATTTAGGTAAATAAATAAAACCATTAATTCTTCCTGTTTTGTTCCATACAGACTGGTCCTCAGCGCTGTGTCAGATTACTTTGCTGCCATGTTTACCAATGACGTGAGGGAGGCCAAACAGGAGGAGATCAAGATGGAGGGAGTTGATCCAGAGGCCCTCAGATCCCTGGTTAATTTTGCCTACACCGGTAAGTGCTCATAAACCCATTCACTGCCTCTTGTAAGTAGTTATGAGTTCTGATGCACGCGCATGATTAGAAAGGATCAATAGAGCAATATATCAGAGGGCTGTGGGATTGGGGATAAGGCAGACACGACGGTGCCTATTTTATTGTTAATTCAATTGAATATTTCTGGATAATACATCATATTTATTGACTAATACCTCTTCTACTGACACTTGCTATTTATTCTACTATATGTCTTAGTGTAGTTTGCCAGTTGATGGTGCTTGTTGGTCTTTAAGTGATGTATTCTGAAGTTAAAGAAGTATGAAAAATATAATTGTTGATAGTTCAAGTCAGAAAAAAAGGAAATATTATATTATATATACTGTATATTAAATGAAACAACAACATTTTCACTATGATTTCAAGAACTCAAAAACCTGTGTTGAATCCTTTATTATCTATTAGAATTCTCCAGTGTTAAAGGTTGAGAATACAATACAGTACTCGTTTTGTTTTTCGTCATGCGGCATTGCGCTGGCATTGTAAAAACCTTTGCTGTCCTTTGATTCCCTTGGCCCTGCTATAGGTGTCCTTGAGCTCAAGGAGGAGACCATTGAAAGCTTATTAGCGGCGGCCTGCCTCCTCCAGCTTTCACAAGTCATCCAGGTCTGCTGCAACTTCCTAATGAAACAGCTACATCCCTCCAACTGCCTGGGAATACGCTCCTTTGCGGATGCTCAGGGGTGCGTGGATCTACTCAACGTGGCGCACACTTACACCATGGTAGGTGGGAAAGGGAGTTTAGGCCACTTTGCCATGGATGAGATAGCCTGTGTCCGTGTTTGAAACCTATTGGCACTGCCTCTATCCCGAATGGTTTTGAGAGTTTCCATTGATGTGATTGATGTGCAGAGCGGAACAAATCGTGCAGACTGGAAAATCAGAATGGTCTTACCAGGCTATGGCAGAGAGGGACTGCATTCATTTTAAAGCATGGATCCAGAATGATGTGGCTGTGATAATGAAAGCAATCTTATTTAAAGACGATTTAAACGTAGCCTACAGTACAGCAGTGCAAATAAATACTATCCTATATAACTCAAGCAATTTACACAGATCTAAATATGGATCTTTTTGGGCACAGATTTCATCTATTAATACTGTACCTGCATAAAGCGAGAAAGCAAATACACTCTGTTTACAGGAAAATTGTCTAAAGGAAAGTTTAAAAATCTAATTAAATATAACTCCAAACTTATTATACAAACAGTAATTGGCAGGTAAGCAGACATTTTAATGCACAGCCTAATTCCATGGCTGGGAAATTAAAATGCCAAAGGTTATTTGTATCACTGTCTTCTGTGTTGAGGTATGGTAAATATAAACAACCTACCGCAACCTGTAAAGAAATTAACGGTTGGTGTCTTGGTTATGTATGAAATCTAATTTCAGCATGATGCGTACATTTGAATAGGAATTGGGTGGTTTCATGCTTTCAGTTGATCTTATTTGGTTATGTGACTGTCACTGTGAGATACCATATAGCAACACATTGACTATTACAACAGCAGACCTGTGGAAATGCCATTTCCCTGTATTTCTGAGCGCAGCATTTGCATCGAGATGAAGTTTCATGCACATGTTTACCAGATAACGTCTTGCTGCCTGCGCAGAAGTGACAGGCGTTATCTGCTAAAGGACATCTGCTCAGGCTGTTTACATAGGCCCATCCAGGACCAAGAGGTTAATCTAATCACAGAATTGCACAAGAGGACCAACTTCCTGTCCAAGCCGTTCCATAATGAACACAGAAAGAGCCAAGTTTCCTGAAGCCCAGTCCTCTGGGCGTTGAGTGAAACCGGTTTTGTTTTGATAAGCTTGTTTTTCCTAGTTGAGCATGACAGCTGAGATCTGCCCCTGACATCCCCTTCCTTTCTGAAAGAAGTGTATGTCTTATTCCCTAGTGTTGTAAAATGAAATGTTATATCATTTTGGACGACTGTTTTTCTGTCAACCAACAAAGAAATGTATAGATCATACATGTAAAAATGGGTGCACATTAAAACCATTTTTTTACAACATTGTTTTAGGTCATCATATTGTTGTTTTAAAATATAATTAATTTCTTCTCTACCAAATATGTTATTTTGTGATTATCCATTTGCATACATAAATCAATTCGTGTTCCCAGGGATTTTGTTTTCCAAGCTGACATCTGAAAAGAAACTTGTCTAATTGCTTCGGAAACGACAATGCAACACAGTTGGACAGTACATCTCCCTCAGTAATACTACAACAGATCAATGGATGTCCCTGATTTCATTAAGGCTATCCGTGCTAAGCTCTTAAACCCTGTTGTCTCGATAGAAATGAGAGTGTGTACAAAGTCTAGTTACATATTGATGATCAATTGCTTGCTTGTTTTTCTTAATTGTTAACCCAACGACTCTACAGTGAGAAAGCACATGATTTGTCAAAGTTACGGCTGCAAAAGTATATGTTTAATTTAAAGATGAAGAGGGTTCAAGGATTTCCTTGCCTGTCTCTTATGTGTTCCTAATTAAACTTCTCAAAACAATGTCCTAAAACACGCAGCCACGCACGTCCATTTACTGGGCTTGAGGCCAGTAAATGCAAGATCAATCTTTAGGAAGGTATTTTCATGGAGAACATCTGCTACAAAACGAGTGCCGTAAAATATACCTCTCAAAACATGACAAACTAGCCAGCTCAATGCATCAAATGCCAGATAAGTAGCAAAAAATGGTTAATAGAGTGTAAGCAATGATAATTTTTATGTCAGTCTTTTTTTTATGATTTATGATTTTTAGCCTGTGCACTTTTAGACAGCTGTTACTAATCACATTTGTCCAACCTTTTGAATTATTCTGTAATTATCTAATATATTTGTTATATATATATATAACATATATCTAGTTTATTGAAATGGATGAGAAATTCATCCGTTGATTTAGCTTGTTGATAAATGCTTTGTAATTTGCTGTAGGCACTGCATGGAAGTTTAAATAGGAGACCTGGTATTAATCATGTTTTTAGACTGCTGCAGTTTCGAGCTGGTAAACAGGAAGCCTCCAGGATTACGCCACATTTACTGTACTCCATCCACACAGCTATGAGTAGAGAAGGAAAACTAGACTCATCTGAGCTGCTGTTCATTTTATGCATAGGCAGCGGACTGCAATGGAAAACCCGCACTGGAAAAGATTTATTGCCACAATTTTCATTCCATTTTCATGTAGCTGTAATTATTGACGATAGCCTTCATATGCCAAATAACCAGCATGTTATCTATGAAGCATTGATTTAACAAAACCACACACACTCACACACACACCTCTATGTAATGATTATTATCTAACCTCTACACTGTGTTCCAGGAACATTTCCTCGAGGTCATTCAGAACCAAGAGTTCCTCTTGCTTCCCACGGCGGAGATCATCAAGTTGCTCTCCAGCGATGACATCAACGTGCCGGACGAGGAAACCATCTTCCAGGCGCTGATGATGTGGGTGAGGTACGACGTCCAGCACCGGCAGCAGGACCTGGGTGTGCTGTTGGCTTACATCCGCCTGCCTCTACTGCCCCCACAGGTGAGTGTGGGGTGGGGTACACCTCAGGCCCGTAACTACGAAATTTTTAAGCCTATGTTATGCTAATCTTCCAGGTAAAAACATAAAATGCTAATTTTTCATTTACAGTTAAGTGTACCTAGAAGAAATACATTATCATGCCACTACACATATTCATACCACAGAAGCGCCATCAGTACAATAGATGTTCCGTTTCTTGCTTTAGGGTGTTTGCTTTATTGTAATTCATAACTGGATTTTAGCTCCCCCATAGAGCCACAACTGTCAACCATTTAATGGACATTTTATGTATTATTAATAGGATGTTTTGTGTAGCTAAAACATATTCTACGTGTATTGGGAGGCTTCAAGCTGTTTATCTTTGCACTGGATCATGTATTAAGAGTGTTATTGCTTTATAAATGGCAGTGTTCTTAGCGGAAACTTTTTTCTCATGTGGCATCCTTATTTTCACTCAAATTTAGCTCAAATTTAGCAAAATTACAGAGTGCAACAGCTCCCTATATAAGCTACTATTGTGAACAATAGGGAAACAATGAAGGACAATCAAGGCTAAATGAATAATTCATTGACTTGATTAATGATCTTTCTTGTGAGGCAATATTATAGCTAAAATGTTATACCTATTTATACTAATATACCCATACTAGTGAGATCTGAAATTATATTTCCCTGGGCTTACTATGCATATACATTTAACACCTATTTTTTATCAATTATTAGGTGTAATTTCCCAAATTCCAAAAGACACTAAATTATATTATCTTACCTAAGCCAACATACTGTATTTCTTCGGCCCAGTTTAAGGTATTTCATGCAGTGGCCTATCTTTATGTGTTACATATATTTAGACATTAGATTCTTGTCACATTAAACATTACAGAGTCTGCTTATGATAAAGCTAATCTATATTCTATTTCTATTTTCATTTTCTAGCTCCTTGCAGATTTGGAAAACAACAAGATGTTCTCTGAGGACTTGGAATGTCAAAAGCTCCTCATGGAGGCCATGAAGTACCATCTCCTTCCGGAGCGGCGGCCCATGTTCCAGAGCCCAAGAACCAAGCCTAGAAAATCAACTGTCGGAGCACTTTACGCTGTAGGCGGGATGGACGCTACGAAAGGTACAAATCATTGTTATTTCCATAGGATTTCTTCTTTTGACAATCAACACTTTGCATGTAGACCTTCAACCTCCAATCACCACGAAGTCACTTGAAGAACTATTTACAGTAAAAGCTTGCGCCACCATTCTTTGTGAATGGAAATCCATGTACTAGTGATGCAAAAATATGCGTTGAACAACCACCCAAAACCTGACCTGACCCGGAAACCACCAACTTTAGCCTGTATAGCGATGGCATCCATATCATAGAGTAAGAGATACAGTAACAATTTCTGATTTAGCACGTTTCTAAAGGTATAGACCCTGGTGTAGACAAAAAGGTTTTGCAGAGCCACCGTAGGCTACAGCAAAGTGAGCAGTGTTGCACTATTTAGTTTTTTGGGCTATTTGCCCAAATTTTAGCATAATAGGCCTACATTCGTTGCAAGGCATAGGCTAGCCTATTGTATCTTAGCCTAATAGTTACTAAATAAACAGACGAATTCTTCCAAATGGTGTTCTTTATTGTTGAATAGTAGAAGAGAGAAGGTGGAAGGTGGACTAGTAATCACAGCCTAGCCTATTGCATGCAATTCAGAGAGTCTATAATACAAAGCCTATTGCATGCAATGTTTCTGTAAGTTATTTATAACTTACAGAACACTGCTTTGTCACTCTTTGACTCGACCTGCTCGTACCCGCGATATCTTCTGGTAAGCTTACCCACCATGTACATTTACGAGGGAGGTGGAAATCTTGTTTAGCATACCATTAATGCCAATTAGTAACAAATCATTATTCATAATTTGTTCATGTTTTGAGGCTCTACTACCATAGAGAAGTATGACCTGCGGACCAACACTTGGATCCAGGTTGGGGTCATGAATGGGCGAAGGCTCCAGTTTGGGGTGGCAGTGATCGACAACAAGCTGTACGTGGTCGGTGGGAGGGACGGTCTGAAGACGTCCAATATGGTGGAGTGTTATAACCCAATGAACAAAGTGTGGTCCACTATGCCTCCAATGTCAACACACAGACATGGACTTGGTGAGTACCCCATTCATTAGTTAGATAAGGTGGGTATCCTAGTCCTACAAATTGTATGATTATTTATTACTATTGCCATATTAAATATATGCCCTCGGGAAGCCAAATGTTCCTCAGCAGTTCACTGTTTATGTTCATACACAACTGTGCATGTAAGTGTGCGTGGCGGAGGAGGGTTGGGAGAACCTATGAACCTATGAGCACTGTTGGGGGAGTAGAGAGGAGTTCCCAGAACTCAGAACTCATTGCATTACAGAAAACAACTTTTCTGAAATTCTGGTTTCAACCGAAAGGGCAATCCCAGACATAAATTGAGGAGCGTCCCTTTAATATATATTGTATTGCATTTTTAACTTAATTAGAGATTCAAGTCAGGGTCTTAACTCATATGTAAAAATGCCCTTTATAGTAGGGTTTCCTGTGGTGGGGGGTTTCACTCGGGTTAAATCGCAAAGGCTCCAACTGTGGAGGGTCACAGGAAAAAAATCCTACATTTCTTTTCAAATAGACCTTTGATATTTCCTCATTCCAATATCAAAGCGTGAAATGGTGTGTTGGTCTTGCTCTCCTAGTCTTCTTCACTGCTCGATAAGCCTCATATCGGGAGTGTTTTGATTTACAGTTGAAAACCGGTCTGGGTAACAGCAGGGAGAAGGGAGATCTTGTCAAGTATTCAGCTCACTCTCCCAGTGTGGTGGAGGATTCAGTGATTCTGCCTGCCCAGGAGATTACACTATATAGATTACCTGTGTCGTCTTTGATCTTTTCTCTAGCAGACATATCACAGTGTCCACATTTTGAGTCTGAATATATTCCACTATATTGTGTACCCATATGCCAGCTTAGCTCAGACCAGCTTTTTGCATTAATGGGGCCTAAAAGAAATGGAAAAGCAAGTAAAAATTGTGTCTGTTGAATTGTTCAAATTGCTACACCTACTATGCTACGTCTTTAAGATAATTGGCCCCTCAAATAAATGACTGCCCTAATAAAGGAATCCACTGTGAAAACATCCTTTGCAGTGTTGCGGGTCAAAAGCACTTTTCTCCTCGATTTGGGGGATGAAGAATAACAATACAGATTTATATTCTTCCTGTCTGCTGGATAGCATCAGTTGGCTCTGTAGCGATCACTCACACTGCTCCGCGTTATTCCCGTAAATTCAAAAATGAGAAATGTAGCCCCTGGCTAAGTTGCCTCCGTCAAAAGTAGAACGAAGACTTGAAGAAGAATTGAAGATGTCATCTCGATTCTATGATTTTCTTTTATTCTATCTTTGTTCAATTGATTGTATCGTGAAGGCAATCATTGTTTGCCTTCAGCATAGTGACTGATGTGAGCTGCCCTGGTGGATATTGTTATGAATGAATCAGAAGTTGAAGACTATAATTGCTACTGCTGCTGCTATTACACATAGTCCACTGCTTGAAAGTTGCATCTTGGGTTAATACTCACATAATATACTGTAGGGAGTTACCAATGGAATTCTGTGCAGAAACATATCCCTGTGTATTTTCCTACATTCCTGAAAGAATTGAAAGAATGTAAGAAAAATTCACCGAAATGTATGTAGACTACAAAGTACATTGAATTAAAGTATTAATGCTTCCAATTAGGGTTGGGCTATATGAAGATAGATTAGAGATTTTGCTATAAAATGGTGTGGATTAGCATAAAAAATGCATTACCAGAGGGTTAACTTATATGAACAATTTCTTAGATGAATTTCAATAAGAAATACAGTATTATTTGGTGTAATACTGCATATTTATGATGATATAATAATCTGTACAGTATAGCTTGGTTTTCACCATATTTCCCACCCCTGCCCCCAGGAAAAGCTATTACCTATATGTATATGTATGCTAATACACAATTTTACACTATACACTATACACAATTATAATATAATTATTATTATTATAATTTAGGTTATTGCCATTGCCTTAGTAGATGTTTTTGTCCAAAGCGACTTACAATTACATTCTGCTATTACATAGAGCAGATAGGGGTTAGGCATCTTCTGGCTGGGAGTCCAACACCCAGACCACTCGACTCTCCTGGGGGGGGGGGGGGGGGGGGGGGGGGGGGGGGGGGGGGGGGGGGGGGGGGGGGGGGGGGGGGGGGGGGGG
>JAOEHI010026875.1:0-25725 GCA_025447815.1 Percopsis transmontana
ACAATGTAAATAGTCATGAAAATAAAGGAAACGCATTAAATTAGAAGGTGTGTCCAAACTTTTGGCCTGTACTGTATATACACCAAAGATTTCGGTTGATATACACCTCCATTACATATATTTTTTTAATGTGTATATTGGTAAGAAATAGTATTACTTGTATTATTTTTGTTCTTTTTTTACTATTAATAATACTGTTATTTGCTACTTCATTGATTATTGATGAGCATACACTTATAAAGGCAGCGCTCCCCTTGTCCATCTTTATTCACTTGGAATGCATCAAACACTGCATTGCTTTTCTTCGTGGTTCAAGATTTCTGCTGTTAAGATTCCTGATGGCCTATTCCAACTTGGATGTGAAGGGTTCATTATGACCCTTTTGGCCACAACTGATTGGCCACAGGAGAACATTTTGGTGAGGCCAATCAAAAAATAGCCAAAAATTGGCCAGTTATTTACAAATGGAATCCCTCGTCCCAACAGGGGTTTGCCAGCCAGCAGCCTATTGTACTTTTTATCACCCTCACGGTTAAGAGACCAGGGACAATTACTCTCTGCAGACTTATCTCTCTAGTAGGTTCCCAAGTCCTAGCTATGTTACACTTTGTGACAGCCTTGTGTTCCTGTTGCTCATGTTAATCCCCTAGTGACAGCACTCATTTTATTTGTCGGGAGCTCTGGCTCCTTGTAAACGGACAACTGTGGCTGGTCTCTTAAGCCTAATACTGTGGGTAATGGAGTCACCTATCACTTGTCTAGTGGCTAGTTGAAGTACCTGCTTGTAAGCATCCTTGAGCAGGATACCCAACCCCTAGCTGCTCCATAATACTTGTAATTGTACTGACAGTCACTTTGCATCTGATGAATGAATGAAGCACCACCCTGCAAGGAAATATTGTACGTCAGCCTTCAAAGCAACTATATCAGCAGGTCCATGTTTATACAGTAAATCATCAGCCGGCAAGGCACAGTTGGATTACACATCAGCCTTCAAGGACAGGGTATATCAAAGTTCCTATACAACAGACACCAGCCTGTGAAGAGGATTGGAGTGCCACAACAGTTACAATCCAATAAATGTTAAAGTGGGTCGTACCAGAAAATTGTGCTTCAGTGCTTCAAAACGGTGCACGTGACCCAGCCAGGCATACATTCTGCCCAATGTTCCCTATCTCCATACATTATCTCTTGCTGAGAAGTTTTGAGAGGCTGTTTTCCTTTGTGTTCAGAGTCAATTATTTTCCTTAACTCTTCTGTTTGTCTCTGTAATTGTGTTCAAACAACCTATAGGACAAGCATGACATTCATTCTAACATGTTACACATTGTCATTTGTTTTATTTAGCTAAATTGACTGATTGATTTGTTTCATTTATTTGCTGAAAGCAAGCCTGAGCATCGCCAAGAGCATACTAACTTGTAGCGTAAAGCCCTGCAGATTAGTGCATTCAGCTAAAAGTATCACTAGCGGTTCACTCCTTCTAAATATTTTCCAGGGATGGTGCAGGAATAAGGCTGGGAGGGTTGTAAAGGACCCCAGTCATCTCAACCGCAGCCTCTTCTTGTTGCTGTGGTCAGGAAGGCATAACCACAGCCTGTGATGTAGAACAGATAGGCAAAGAAGGAGCTTCTACCCCAGGCTGTGGCGATGTTGGCTTAGCAAAACCTCAAGAAGCACTTGCAGTATGTAATTATTTCTGTATTTCTGCTTTAGGACCCAACGGTGCCTGAGCATATCTGCAGAGGATTGCCAGAGATGGATGAGGCATGCAAAGAGATTCTTTTTCAGGTGTAGGCTATTGCAAGAGAGGACATAAGGTGTGACGTGGATGAGAATTTCTAGCTAAATGCAGGAGACATGCTAGACTATAACATTACTATAATATCTTGTATTATACATTATATATAAGTGTTTTGGTGGATTACTGTACATGCATACTGTATTGGTTTTGAAATGAACTGTTGTGTCTAGCTAGTAAAGACGACTGAAGCGTTTTGAAAAAGTGGACTCTAAACAGTGGAATTTAGTGGATTTTAAACAAACTGTTAGCCTACACCTAAATGCATAATCTGTATTTGTATCAAGCTGGATATAGTCCATATTAGTTTTATGTGTAATAGTCTGTCCAGATGGGGCCACTAAAAGTTACTTGCTCCATCGTGATATATGCCCCTTTTTACATTTGAGCCCCTGCCCCTGTGGAATTCTCTGCACGCCCCTGATTATAGATAATATCCTAGATAATAGTTTAGATAATATGGTACAGGGCATCTGACTGTGACAAAGATTGGTACTGCCTATGAAACAATGCATATTGGCTATAGGCTATCAAACCAGCTAACTAAGTCATAATGCACATTTGAGTAACTCAGATGTTCGTTTTAACATGTTTCTTCACTGTATTCTTTTTTGGTTGTGTTGACTGTCAACATGGGTATCTGACTCAGAAATAATAACCTCAAGATGTACTGTAAGAGTTTAAAAATATGTGCGTGGCTGAATGTGCTGTTCTGTAATTCACAAGGACTTCCAGATGGTCAGTTCTGTGTGCTGGCTATATTTTTAAACAGGCTACAGAATTGAATGTATGCACTATCAAGCATCAACCACTAGAAGTCAGCATGTCCCCAGTGCCTGGTTCCACCCATTGAATCACTCTAGTGAGCTTTCCCCACCACTGTGACAGTTGGGACTTACTTAGCCTACCAATTGAAATTACTATTATTGATGTAGCCTATTTGTATTTATTATTTTATTATAAACCCCATGCTTCTTCAGAACATGATAACCAACTGAAGCTTCCTATGTTTTTATAGTCTACTGTTTGTTTCACCATAGCTATGCTCTCTCAAGCCTACCAGAAACGGGATCTTTACAGAAACAGGTGTAGGCTAGAACTCAATGTAAGAATTAAATTGTTCACAAATATTACTCCATTATTATCCTTTACTCTATTGTTATTATTTATATGAATAATTATATCCATATAATTTTAAACTATATAAATGTTTCATCTACGTTTTTAATCTATTTTTAAATTTCATAAAATGCTGCATTATGTTTATTGAACATCAGCCTCAACTGGTAAAGGAAGAAGTGATGTATTTGTAGGCTGTTCAGACACGTGGCGTGTGACATTGTAGGCCTCATAGACTATACACATAGTCCATAGACTATGGTAAGTCTATTCAGTTTTGGGTTTGGAAAGTCAGCGAGTACAGACAACCCTGGAATGAGGCGGGGCTAACGGCGTGGCATTAAACTAAACATATTCCTCAATTCATTACCAAGGTGACGCGCGTTGCTTCTGTTGGTTTCTGGACACGGACAAAGCGTTTTGGCTAAAAGATTTATTGTGAATGTATAGGCCTATTTTCTTCCAAATGTTAACTACGACTCAGTGAACAATAAGTGATTTGGACGCAGAAACAACTGTCAGCACGTCCCTGGACTGGCCTATTTCATCATTGAAGGAATTTTACCACTGAATGACACTTTCAGCTCCTTAGTGGCGCAATGAATATGAGTGCTGGCATATAGACAGGATTGTAGGTTATACGCACTTATTCAAACCAATAATGCAGCATCCCTTGGATATAGGGGCACGTTACTTCCCTCCGGAGGTTCACCATGATCACAGATCTCATCGGTACAGAAGTTTTATGATTGAAGAAATTTTAACTGACCATCTAGAATACAAGGACCCCGGACAGGGAGGAGAAATTCTAAAGTTTGGAGTACAAGCGCTCTTATCAACAGGGTCTTTCCACAACCACTTGGGTAAGTTAGGCTAGGCCTACTCGTTACTTTTACGTCCTATTTATCAAAGCACGGATCAGGCCAATATTAGTAATCTTTTATGACATATAAACTATTTTGATTTTAATAAATGTGATCGTAGGCGGTGGTTAAATGAGTTATGTTTTGATATCGTTTCAGGATTTTGTCATCTAGTCTTAATAAACCATTAAGTAGGTGGGATATTTAGGGGAAATTACCGTTGAAACCATAAAGATTTAAATAGTATGCATATTTCAAGGTAACTATTTTTTATCCTGCCATCATAGCATAGAACTCCAATAAATCAAATAAAGATGTAGTTTTATGAAAATTCCACCAATAGGCTACACAAAATTCGATAGATTCATAGGATATCAGCAATTATGAGACTTAAGCCTGTAAAGTAGGCTATGTTTTACCTTTAGTTTCTACTATGAAAACTTTCTCTCTCTCTCTCTCTCTCTTTCTCTCTCTCTCTCTCTCTCTCTCTCTCTCTCTCTCTATATATATATATATATATACACACAATTATAGACAACTGGGGATATGTCACATTTCAAACGTTTTAAAATATAAGTAGACTAGTAGCCATAATATAAATGCAAATGTAACTTCATCTAAATGTAGGCAAATGTAGGTAGCCAAATCTGAAATTATCTCGCCTATCCTAAATTGAAATTGGGTTTCAACGTAGCCTATGCCGACGACATTTGACCATGGTTGTTTAAATCGTAATTTATGTCCTGAAATCGTTTCTGTTGATGGCATAGCCTGATAAACGCAGGACCTATTATTATGATAAAAAATTATATTATTAGTATTGTATAATAGCCTATGTATAATTCGCTTTTATAGGCCTATAACCTATCTACCAATTGCTGTCACTGTGCTATTGTGGCCATTCTTGGTCATAGCATTGTAGAATCTGTTGTTATAAATAGCCTATAAAAAAAGCCTATAGGCCTATAAAAGACTGTTGTTATATAGTTTTTTTTTTAAATAGCGTAGGCTATCATAATTTAAAAACCCAAACAAACACGTTTTTGACCCACAGTTTTGAAAGCCGACCAGACGAGTCTCCTTAAGTTCCCCATCTCTCCGCTGTCATGTTCGCTTGGGTCACCGTTGGGGTCTCCTCTCTTGCACGGCGCTCCGGGCCTGCAGGTTGGCCCTGTGTCTCATCACCTTCCGCTGGACCTCCACCTCCGCAGCAAATTGGAGAACGGCGCCGACGGCAGCAACAAATCAAAGAAAGGCCGACGGAGCCGTACAGTGTTTACTGAACTACAACTAATGGGGTTGGAGAAAAGATTTGAAAAACAGAAGTATCTCTCAACCCCTGATAGGTAAGTCAGCCTACTACTAGAGAACGTAAAAATGCCCCAATATGTCCCATTATTCAAAACAAATAGGCAATGAATATAGGGCTATGCAGGTCTAGGCCTACTGTATGCATATCCGAAATCAACACCTAGGATAAAGGCTTTAAATAGTTTGTTTTTCATCTTCAGAATTGACCTTGCTGAATCGTTGGGCCTCAGTCAACTGCAAGTGAAAACGTGGTACCAGAATAGAAGAATGAAATGGAAGAAAATTGTAAGTTAGATTTTCACCGGCGGCGTGTGATAATAACCTCATGAATTACGCGTTTTTGGTGCATTCTTATTGAAACAACTGTTCCTTTTTATACCATAGCCTACTCATAAGGAATGGAATAGAGGTAACTTGTCTCAAATGGATTAGAATGAAATTGGCTTATGATTTCAATTGAATGTACAGTAGCCTATAATGATCTTAACTTGGCGTTGGCTAAATTAGTCATAGGCTATAACAGTACCTAAAACATACGTAGCTAAATTTTTTGAATTGCAGGTGTTGCAAGGAGGTGGGTTGGAGTCGCCAACCAAACCGAAAGGCCGACCAAAGAAAAACTCGATACCTACAAGCGAGCAGCTTTCTGAACAAGACAGAGTTAATGAGCGGTTATCCGACGGGCCAAGCTCACATTTAGACAACAATCAAGAGGAATGATGCTACTGTGGACATTACTCTGCATCGAATAACCGGAGGGATAAGTAATGCACCTCTTTGGATAGGCGAAAAGGCATTACTAGTTCTGAAGGCGGAACCTTCTTTCTAGCCTAATTGTATATGGACAGGCGTACAACGACTTAGGCTATAGTGAAAACACAGAGAAATCTTTTAGTACTCTACAGTAGCCTACCATGCATCTCCTCTTGATGAACTTCTCCGCTAAATAAGAACAAATTCACCAAGGATAACCACCCCCGTCAATTTGGTAATGGTTATGTAACATTGTTATGTTTAAATATTAAATGTATTTTCAATAATGAAATTCTCATTTTATTCTAAAGGTAGATTGATAAAAATAGTTAGCCTAGTCTATATATGTATTATCTTATTTTCCATGGCTTTTCGTCTTAATAGCCTAGTTACTTGCAGGTTGCATAGGCCTACATGTTGATCTTACATGGTGACACGTCTCACATTCAGAAAACTAACTGCTAACACGGTTGATTTAACTAAGTAAAACATGGTAAATCAAGTCAAACACTAGACTGCTAAAACAAATTGTGCCTAAACAAAGTCCTTGACATAGCCTATAAGTTACAATTTTGTGGAAACACTCATTGATTATAGTCAGAAATATTAACGCATTAGGGCACCCCTCTCCCAGTCATGGATCTGCTTTGCATTTGAATAGGAGAATAAACACAAAAACGCATTTTGAAAACTGAAAACTTTATATGACCGTGTAGAATATGGCTTACAAAGGCTGTTTCCCTAAAACACATCATACAGCCTATGTAGGCCTATTTTTACATTGTTAATAGACCTACACAATACCAAGACCAAGTTTATGTAGGCCCTATAAGCCTATTTTATGTAGGATTTCTGAACAAGAACATTGTGACACCAAGTCTTGCCTATTTAAGATCGTTATGACAAGAATTATTATAGCCTAATGAGCAAATACAAATTTGAAATTAGGCTACACTACAGCAAACAATGTGGGCGCAAATGCCCTACCAATGCTGTAGCTAGCGAAATAGATAATCGAAATATATGTCTAATAATTTTGATTTTCACGTTATATTTAACACATCCAGGTTACATAAAATATTAATATTAACAATAAAAATGATTGCAAATCTTTACCAAAACCAGAGCACAGGCCTACGTATGGAATATGATAATTAGGCTTAGCCTACTGTTTCCATATAGATCTTACCTATAACTTATTGTGCGCTATAAAACTATTCCAATTTACATATTTACATTTTTACATTACATTATTAAACTGAAGTTGCTACTGGATGCTCAGAGTTGTAGACAGTTTATAAAAAACATATAGGCCTATATTATTATTTTTTACCGAAATGCAGTAGCGCTATAGATCTTCAGGAAAATTAAAACTGTAGTCTAGAAGCTGTTTTGGAAACTTACATGGGAGCTGGACAGCATAGTAGTTATATCTAAATAGTCGAACCATTCATGCACGGAGGTTAATCAACCGACATTAGTCTACTTTCTTTATTGTAGACTATGTAAACTACGTAAGTAAAACTGAAAGGTTTTCTATATTGTTTTTAGTATTGTTTGTTGGACATTCTTTGTGATCGAAATGTGAAGTTAATGGGGCCAATATAATTTACAAGGGACTGGGAGTATGAGAGATATATCCTAGAGATATATCTATTCTTTTGCCAAAATAGCCGATAATATTTCTTGCGGATTCCAATGTAAAACAAAGCTTCTAAACATAAAAAGTCCTTTTACCAACCACTGAGTCTCGGCAAGTGCAACACCTGGGTCTATGTAAGGCCTAATTACTACGCACAAACAAGCAGTCCATTAATTAAGATAGACGTTCATTGTAGCCTATTGGACATATAAAAAAGGGAAATAATATGTCTATAGTCTAATTACAATGACTAGGCTTATGGTTGACACGGCGTTCTTTAGTGGGCCTATATGAGTAATGATTTTACCCGACACAATATTCTGTTATTCTATTATTATTAAACTATTTTAAATAGATTTGTGTCCGAGCCATAACGATTTATCAGAATGCGCTGTAGATTAACTGGCTAGTCTCTGGCCATGCTCCTAAAAAATCGTTTCATATCTGCTACGTCAAAATATGCTCCATTAGGAATACAAATATACACATATTACATGTAGCCTACTGTAGCTACCATATACCTATGATCAATACTGCCTAATTGAATTTTGTTTTATTATCTGAAGGATTTTTTTGCTAAAAACTACATATAACAGCAGTAGTAACATGGCCATTCGCTTTTATTATTTAGCATTATTTAGCGTTTATTTAGTAGGCCTAAGTCGACAATAGCATATTTTAGTTGTAGCCTATTCATTATTTTGATGTTTAGTAAGTAGTAGCCTATCTGAGGCCTAATTTATATAGCATATTTATATACCCATAGGCTAAACTAGGCCTACTGTCTAAATTAACCAAAACAATATCGTAGAACAAAACACGTCTGTCTGTTGTGCAGTCCCACATAGGCTACCAAGCAGAGGCCTAAGTAGGTCTACACATTTACGCACGAAGACGTGTGACATAAAGGATAAGGCTTAATATTCCCAATAATTCAAGATAGGACATTTACCGGAATATTGCCCGCATAAAAAGTAGTGTTTTTAAACGCTCCATCCAAACAGGCTATTTGTAAAATAGCTTATTTACAATATTAGCCGATTGATTGATATTGATTATGTTTCAAACCATTTGCAACACCACCACAAATGAATGCCTAAAATGTAAATAATTATGCCATATAACATCAGTAAACTCAAATAAAGTGCTTATAATAAGCTACTTTATTTTATGCATTCTAAATGGTTTTCCTAATAAAGTTGAAAATGGAATTGAAATGGCAACAAATATTTAAAATAGATATCCTATTGCATCATATAATATGATGAAATTATGAATTATAATGTAAATGCAATTTTATATGTAGCTTTATAAATCTATATATTTAGATTTTAAATCTATAACCATAATGAGTAACTCAATAATTTGTATTATAGATTTATTTTAACCCTCCCCCAATATTGTGGTGCTTATGATGGCTCCAAGATTTATATATATATTTTGTATTTTGTGTTATATGTATTTTGTTTCTACCGTTGGTCTCCAAGAATAGTGCAATTTCTCGTCTTTTATTGTCACTGTCAATGTCACCCCTCCCTCCACACACACACACACACACACATTGTTGGACAGCAATGACTTCTGACATAAAATATAATAAGGGGGGAATATTCAACTGACATCCATACTCAATGCAATTTAATCATTAAGGGGACTCTTTGTTTTGGCATAATAGTGTTCTGGCTCAAGCAATATGGGGTGGCCCTCATTTTTGAGGTGGGTGTTTAAAGGGGTCAAAAGGTGCATGCTTAGACAAAGCACAGGCTGGGGGTCCCCCCAGCCACACAGAAAAAAATTCTTCGCAATTAAAGACCCTCTGATTAATCTAATGTTTGCGCCAAAACTACACATGCTGCGTATGATTCCAATTAGAATGAAACCTAACTCCTTCCAGGCCCACCTTCACATTAGCTCTGCCATTCTTTTCTTTGTTTTCATTGGACTTTACTTGACATGCCTTTTTTTTTAAACTGTTATGAATTAAATATGTAAAGATACTTTCAACTGTATGATGTTGAACTTATAGTGTCAAATAATTTCCAAATATTATGTGAATATTATAATGGAAATACTTTTATAGTGCTTCGTATAAGCCTTTAGGATTTATGACTCTTTGTAGTAAAGAGTCAAGCCTCGGACACATGTAAGAAGGTGTAATCTCTCTTTTTGAACTCAAATGAAGAAACTGTATCTGCGTTGAGTAGGTCTATGTTGAAAATAAACATACTGTACAGGCTAAAATGTATAATCTGATAGAATGATTATAGATAGTAAGTACATATATACACTACTTCCAGCCAATACTTGGCTTATCCCTGTAGTTTTTCTGCTAAGGATATAGGCTGTGTGTTGAGTTACTTTAAAGCAGCAGCATCACAGGCCTTGGGTTTTTAGGGCTTTAGTCACAAATATTTTTGTCTGAATCTTGTGATGTCTGAATAAATATATTCCAGGTTGGTGTTGTAGGCTATACACTGTTGTAGGCTACACACTACTTGCATAGCTGACTGTAAGTGAAAGAGTATACTCCGGGCGGGTTTACCGCATGTGGAATGGCTATGCAATATCTCTCCCATTCAGTCCATGTTTACACTGGCTGTGGTTATGCGTGGAATATGCTATTTTTTTGAGAACAGCATGACATTCCACAGCAAGGAAATGCTTCTGGAATAAATGGTGACAGAACTATATGCAGGATACATTGTGTACAATTATGCAGCATATACTCGTGGCTATTAGTTGAATATTATGCTAACTGAGCACCAGACATGAGCTGGAGAGTAGGCAGTGAGCCTTTTAACATCATTTTATCAAATGTTTGATAATGGCTTATACAAAACTAATTATTGGTTCATATGGTGTTTTGCATTCCATATTGTTTCTGTCCTATAGGCCTATGCAGCTAATAGTTATTTCATAGATGCTTGAGATTGTTGATCAATAGTTAATTTTGATTGTAAAGGACATTTTTAAATACATGAGAAAATGCCTTTGTGTTGAAAAAAAATGTCTTGGTGGTCTGGCTATGCCTCTAGTGTACACAAATCCTAGAGATGAGACTGGGCTGTAGTAGCCTAATGTGTATATATAAATGACATAGTTGAAAGGAGGAGTTAAAAGAATATAGGATATATAAGATGCAGTTAGTAATATAATTTGCAGAAAAGTGAGATGGGCAAAAGACGTACTGCTTAAAGGGTTGTAGTGTGTGTTTCAATTCAATCTAGTGATCAGACTGGTCATCTACTGTGCCTGCTTGTAGGGACCGTGTAAAAATGGAAATGCAGGTGTTTTAACTTCAATACCTTTATTATTTCTGCACTAAATTATGCAAATACAATGACCACTACTCATATCACATCATATATCTACCAATATAGTTTATGTTTAAGTCCCATACAATTTCTTACATATAACTGAACAAAATTTTTCACTGACCAAGGTGGAACATGAAATACATGAAGACAGTTAACAAAACTACATTAAGTGCACATGCTACTGTATCTTAGTAGCTGGCTCTATATACATAACAATATAAAAGGAGACTCCTAATGTGACTTGGTGGTGATCAGAATTCGTATTGCACTGTATTATATTCACTGTAAAAATAGGATATAACAGTAATAAGTGTTGGTGTAGTATGCAATAAGTGTATCCCTGTAAGTACTACAACAATAGTAGCAATTGCACTCTTAGTATAAGTGTTGCTGCAGTGCAATACATGTAAAGTGTAATAACAAATTAATTAAGTATGATAATAGTATAATAATTGCACTGTAAGTATTGTAGCTGTATGTAGTATACACAGTAAGTAACAGCAAGTGTGTTGATCAATATATCGGAGTTTAGAATGGTGAGAGTTCTGTGAATATGAAGTGTATGATGAATGTACTAGATGCAGTGGGTATGAGTGAGAGTGTACACAGTCCATAGTGTTAGTGTGAAGAGGATATGAGTATAGACAGCCACCCACTGTGGTGGGAAGTATGGAGAGAGTTGTCAGGATGCATGTGAGGTCGTCTTCTCCCCAGGGAATTAAGAAGCCTGACAGCCTGAGTGAAAAACCTATGTGGAGACATCAGAGGACTGCCAACAAGACATTCAGAGATACTTTGGTGTACAAGGATAAGAGTAAAGAACACCCGTTTAAATTGAGCAAGGTTTATGTATGGATCCATTCCAAATAAACGGATGACACACAGAGCCAGGTAGGACTCATACCAGGAAAGCACAGACATGAACTGAGGAGAGGGAGGAAGCTCTAGCAGTTTGAAGAGCCTCTGTCGCCAGTTTCAGTGGAGGGAGCAGCCTTGAAGCTAGACTAGTAGAGGTCTAGGAATAGGAAGTTGTGCTGTGAGAGACAGAAGATTTGGCATGCAATGATTTTGGATAAGAAGGAAAGGAGAGATACTGGTCTGTAGTTCTGGACTGCAGCCACGTTGAGGGTTGGCTAGGTATTTTGAGGAGTGGCCTGACTGTCTGTCTTAAAGGCAGCTGGAGTCGAGCCTGAGGAGAGAGTTGATTAGAGGTGAGGAATGGTAAGATGTTATCAAAGATGGCTTGCCGAAGTGACGTGAGGATGGGGTCAAGTGGGCAGGTGGTTGCCCGGTTGGATGGATGAGCATTGACATCTTCTGTGGAAAGAGCTGCATACCCGCAAGGAAACATGTTAAACATGATAAACACACTGAGAAGTGCTATAAACGCTAGCAGTATAAGTAGCCAAGTGAGCCTTCTCTCTGATGTTTCTCGATGGACTCCCGTAGATAGACTCCCTTGACTGTGTGTGACCGGAGTACTAATTAGCCAAAATAAACAAGCTGATTTTCACAGATGAGTTTCATTAGTTTAGAAAAATATGTTTAAATCTACTTACAAATTTCGAAGACAAAACACCTGGTAATAATTTTAGTTGGTGAATAGTAAAAGTAATTGTAATAGAATAAAATAGAGTAGCAATCTGTCTTTTTTGTTTTGTTTGTCCATTTTATCCAAATGAAGTGAATAATGGACTGCACTAGCAGGGTAAAAGTCATACAAAAACGTTGGTTAATATTAACTGTGGATTACATTCGCTCTTGGTTTTTTGATGTTTTGCATAATCGGATCTCCCCGATGACTTTGTTGTGCCCGGGTGAGGCAAACAAGCATCACAGTCGAGTTATTTATGTGGGTAATGACTGCATGATTCTATGGTGCTGATTAACATTGCTTTATTGGCGGACAACCAGGCATGACTTTACAGTAACTGTGACCTGGCCAGTAGAACACACAACTCCTTAGACCTAAGAGGTGGGTTTAAACTATTGTAGTGAGCCGTACCATTAATGCATAACTGATTACACCACATCTCCCCTTTTGAGTCTGTTGCAACCTATCAAACACATTGAATCATGGTACATGTTTGAGATGTAAAAAATACTTTCTTTTCATTTGTGTATTCATAACATTTATCCTTTTTTATCTTTTCATTTATGTTTTTCACAAAACATTCACATCCTATTTCGGAAGGTCAGGGTAGACTAACTGAGCCTTCTGAGTGATATGAGAGATGTATTCTACCCTTCTGTGGGTGTGTGGTTTAGCTCTGTGTGTGGGAGGGAATGTTTGGAGGTGTGGTTCATAAGACTTGGGGATTGAGGACAGGTGTGGGCAATTGATTAATCACCTGTCTCAAACAGAAAAGGTATCTGACCAGCAGACACGGAAGCTGGCGGGACGATAGCAGGCAGCGTCAAGTCCTGCATGAGTGATTCCTGTATACCAGGCGGTGTGTAAGACCTGAGTGATTACTAACTGTGGAAATAAAAACGTGCGGAACACACTTAAACCCAGACAGTACTCTGTGGTGTGGTTGATTCTGCCACACCGTCTTTTTGACAGCTACTCAAACTAGACTATGATTAATTACAAGTCCAGTTTTTCAGGCTTCCTTAATGGCCTCCCAGATCTGGTTCTGTGAATTCTGCGTTGTGTGCAAGGCAAAGTATGGATCCAACCAGTGGAGGTTCTACATTGAATTGAATTACGCCCCGGGCGACCCCCTTTGAGCGATACCTACCCCTACCCCCACCCCTCCACACACACACACACACACACAGAGTGAAATGATAGATTTTAATTTTTTTCGAATGCTCGTGTCACCCCCCATGTGTCAGGAAAAATACCGCCCCGGGCGGCTGCCCGGTTCGCCGTGCCAAAAACCGCTACTGGATCCAACGTTTTTGTGAGTAGATTTTTCACAGCCTATAAGGCACGCTCAGCCTTGCTGATGCTATGCATTACTTTGGGCTGCTAGTCACGTTTGAATCCATAGGTAGCTGCAAAATCAGTGAAGGATCTCGACCTGAACTGTGGCCCGTTATCACTAACAAAAGTCTCACGGATGCTATGACAACTGAAGATGGATTTAAGATGAAATTCAGTCGACTTTGTGAGTGATAGATTGACCACTTCAGGAAAACGTGAATAATAGTCCACTACCAGCAGGTATGTTTTTCCTTTCAGGTGAAGAGATCAGGCCTGGTAGATCTGTCGGGAGGAGTGGCTCCATGTGGTTTGTGTGCTCCTTGATTCACACTATAAAGTTCAGTACCAGCTTGTATGAGGCAAGGCTTATTTTTCTCATTGTTTTCATATATTACGCCATATGTATATTTCGAGTTATAACTTTTGAATTTTAGAATATTAAAAGTAAACTAATCATAATGGATAAGTACATTTTGCATTAAATATGATTGTTATTTAAGTTTAATGTTGTATGTTTAGAACAGGCTATTACATTCATTTTTGTACCGTCACTTTAAGAGAGGCATTCTACAGTAGTGCATTTATGGCAGTTAGCAGTGGAACTGGGAAAGGAAGGAGACTAGACTAGCTATGGAGTCGTCCTATACATTTTAGTTATTTTCCAGCAAAGAAATTTCGTTGGTTTCTTAAGCTTGTGACGTGTGAAATAAAAGTTGTTTGTGTATTCCCAACTTACATCGGACATCTAGTGGATAATTAAAATAACATTAGTTAGACACGTGTAGGCCATGACTACCAGCTAGATTGTATTTTTGCGTTAACACAGGTCGTTCAAGTTTTGGCTTACTCCAGGCCACCAGGCCCCACACCACGCTCGCTCCCTGCATTTAACCATTCTTTGATGACCCTCTTAGCTTTTACAAGATGTTATTGCATAACGCTGAGGGAATTAGAAGTCTTGTTCCTTTCAGCAGGACACTATCAAGGACTGTGAGAAACACGCACTCACTCCAGTACAGCCTCTTGGGGCCAGTGCAGCTGACTGAGCTCCGGCCACCCTGCCGGGCACATCCTCATGATGCTGGAGCACACGCTGTCAGAACTTTGCTCTGTACATACCTCTGCTCCACTTGTGTCAATGAGCTTTCAGTTCTCACCCCATTTCTGTAGTAGCACTCCTCCTAACCCGAAGGACGACACGTCTGAAGACAGCTTGGTCAATCAACGTCATAAAAATGAGCAATGTTTATGTCTTCTCAATTGTGCACTAACACACTTCTCTCAATAAGGTGATGTTTGGCATTTTTAGTAGACTGGGATGTCATCATTTGCGTTGAGATAAACTATTTTGCACATATTATACTAAATAAGACATTATTATACTGTTATAGCCTAGTATAGTATATGTTTTTGTATATTATTTACATTTACATTTTACATTTAAGCATTTAGCAGACGCTTTTATCCAAAGCGACTTACAATGAGTAGCCTAAATTACTTCATCTATGAATTTGCACAACATTATTATATTATATATTTTGTGCAATTACATACAGTAGTATTATATACAATACAATATTAGTAACTTTGCCATGTTTCCTTTACATATAGCCTACTGTATTTGTTTTTAGCTGGGTTTATTTTGTATCATATATATCACATTTGTTCTCTACTACTGCTCTTTTACTGTATTGCAAGTAAGGTTATCTCGCAAGAAAGTTATAAAATAAATACACAAATATATTTTTTAGCATTGTTGTCCTGACCTATTATTTATGGTATTTATTGGTTATTAAGTATTATGCACTAAAACATGTATAGGCAATTTTACTCTTACTCCAATTTTTACTGAAAAATAACATTTTGAAAGTGGTATTGCAATTAATGAGAAACACCTCAGCAAATTCAGTAATTTTGGGCCGCAATAATCAAAAAAAAAATTGAGATCCTGGAGGGACTGGATAGGCGTGCATTGCAAGAAGGGAGGTCCCATTTGGTTGCTAAGCAATCAAAATAAGCAGTGAAGCAGCAGGATTTTGCTTTCTTGCAGAATAAAATCTAACCTGATGTGCCAGATGTTTTGTTACAGAACCATCTGGTAAGTCGTCCTTGGAAACTGTTTGGAAAAGGGCCGGCACTTTAAAAAAAAAAACTTGGCAGGTGATTGGATGAACCATCTGTCTATCACCGTCTATCACGACATCACAATACACCTAAACCTTGCCCGTAGCTACGCTGATTGGTCCAAACCACTGATGCACATGAACTTGAAGTATAGTAAGATAGATTCTCGATTCATCATCCAGCGATGTATGTTTCTTTATTGCAAAAGAAAGTCTTAGCATAAAGCAAAGAAAGCAACATGGCTAGGCTATTGAATTTCTTAATCCAATAGCCTAGCCATGTTGCTTTCTGAAACAGAAGTTTGCAGGAACCGCTGCTTATGATGAAGTAGCTACACTCTGCCTCTCGATCATGACATGCAAGAAAACAACAAAGAGAAATTTATGCTCTCCTGCTCTATACCTCCTCCGCTCCACCCCCCCTCAGGTTTCACTGTGCATGCGTTACCGGCTTTGGGCATTTTTGGATGTATTCCTATCTAACATGTTGACTCGATGGTAATGAATGCTCGAGGAGGAATTGATTGTAACAGTTGTTTGGACAGCTCAAAAGACGAAAAAACTTCCCGGCACTAATGTGTAGGAGAAGCTTCTTCAATTATTAGAATTCCTTGGAATAATAGATAGGGTGAGAGTGGGGGATAGGCATTACACTAAAGAAATGTACTTGCATACTGAAACTAGTTAATTCTCTTATACAAACCTGCAACAAAAGCAATCTCATTAGCCATCGATCACAGACGCCCATTGTAGGGCTGGGTTTTTGGCAGAAAGGTCATTGGTCAATGTCTGGTTTACACCTCTCACTGTGTCAGGGCAGAGCTGGATGGCTGCAGGGGTCATCATATCAATGGGGCCAGAAATGGCAGCCCTTGACCCAGGCCTCCATTTAATGTTGTCCAATGTAATGTTTTCCACCAATGTGCCAGAGAAGGCTCTGCACACCTGCACTATGTCAATCTGTTTATATTCTGAGTTGACTCTGATAGGGCCAGCTGGGCCTCTCTTAATAGAACTAGCTGCTTACAATAACATTAAAGAAGGCTACATAGAAACGCATTAGGTTTATCCTGTTTTATGGCATTTGATGGGAAGTGTAAGGCTCAGAGTCCAGCTTGGACATTAGCTAGCTAAATTGATGCAAAGCACTTACAGGGCTCATCCAGCAGTCTAGTCTCTAGTGAGAAGATGCTTGTCTGTTGTAAATATTATGTTTGAGGAATATTTCAACTTGTCAAAACATAGCCCTGCAATTGCTTTTAACATCCTTAATCTTTGGTTGACGGTTCAAACTAGATTATTGACTCACTCTGTTGTCTGTAGAAAGTTATCTCACAATGTTTTAAATGCTATGGCTCAAGAGCACAATAAAATGGGAGTTTACTTCCAGAAGTTTTGTTTTTTGAACAAGAGTATAAATATAATTTTGTGTTTTCAATTAATACTGTTACAATAAAGAAAACTATACTGCCCTGTTTTATTATTAGCTATGTAACTCAGAGAGGGTTTGGGATTTAAATTTTGTATTTCACACATTCTGTTGATAGATAAACTTACTAGACTGTGACTAAGAAAATCCACTCCACTAAAATGGCCTGATAAAAGTCCACCACTGTGTGTCTCCACCTTGCATGACTAAGCTAGTAAAAATACAAAAGAAATTGAATTGTAAGCAGAGTTGTTCAGTATTTTGTGTTGGTGTCGCTCTGTCCGGATAAGAGAGAGAGAGAGAGAGAGAGAGAGACAGAGAGAGAGAGAGAGAGAGAGAGAGAGAGAGAGAGAGAGAGAGTTAGCAGAAAGGCACCCATCTGGCAGTATGAGTGGAATGACACATAGTTAAACAATTATGCAGCTTGACAAATTTCAAACAGATCTTATGAAAAAATAACATAAACACAATAATCACTCTTGACTATTGCACCTGTTTGTGTCAACCTCAAGTGTGAGGTAAAGGCCATTGCTAATGAGACGCGCTGTTCTGTGCACTTGGATTAAGGTCTTCGTAAAGTAAATCACTGTCAGATAAAGGCACGGTGTTTATGCATACATTTTATTCAGTATGTTTAAGAGAGTCAACTCCTTAAAGCTCCCTGTCTGGTGCTTTAATGGGATGCGCTGACATATCTGTTCCTGCCCCACACTGTTTGCAGGTCCATGGGGTCTTTTATCTGATAGCTATTTGTTTAGAGGTCTCACCTAAATATGGTGAGATATCCCTGGTGAGTGGAGGGTGATAATCCCTGATTTGCATGTAAAAAGTATTGGTTAAATGTGACATTTCAGGATGGTGTGGCACTTTGGAAATTAGAAGGACAGATGGCCATCTCCTGGGCTCTATCTTGGGTGTCCATCAGCATTCCACCAATTCAAAGTTTCACCTGCTTCTACCTGATGCATCCTGGGCATGTTGTGTTTTCATATTAAGGTGAGGATTTATCTATCTAACAACCAGCCTACAGCTACTGCACTGAGCTAACACTGTAGACTACACTGAAAAGACCTGATTGTTCTGGAACTGGAACCCCAAACATGAGCCATGAAATGGTTTTTTTCAAATGATCATGATTCATTGCAGTAGCAATGAATGGTAATAAAATGCTTGGTCATAGTGCACACTTGATTCTGCAGACACAAGTCAATCAACAAAATATATATACATCTTGGTAAAAAAAAAGTAAAATAGTAAAAAAAAAGAAAAAAGAATGATGAGCATATAAATTATATACACCTGACTGGTCATAATGGGTTAGCATGGGCACTCTGACTGACCGGTCTGTGGCTACGCAGCCCCAAATGCAGCAAGGAGTGATGCACTGTGTGTTGTGGTACATTCCTCCCATAACCATCATTAAAAATTTCTGCGGCCACAGTAGCCCTACCCCTCGCATATCATTGAGCCTTGGGCGCCCAACACCCTGGTGGCAGTTCGTGGTTTGTCCCTCCTCCTCTGACCACTGTTGGCATATACTCACCACTGCTGCTTGTGAGCACCCCACAAGCCTTGCCGTTTTGGTGATACTCCAACCCAGTCGTCTGGCCATAACGATTTGGCCCTTGTCAAAGTTGCTCAGGTCCTTACGCCTGCCTATTTCTCCCTCATCCCAACACATTGACTATGAGAAATGAGTGTTTGCTTACAGTCTATATAGTCTATATCCCAGACCATGACATGCACCGTTGTTACAAGATAATCATTGTTATTAGCTTTGTCTGTGAGTGTAAATAATTTTTTGGCGGTGTATGAAATAAATAAAATTAAGGTGAAGAATAAGCAGGGTGTCTGCACTGCTAAACTGATTCCATTTAATTAAATTTTATTGAAATTGTTGAGGGTTAAGAGGTATTGGGAGTGTTATGTTTGTTCCTTATGTACGAGAAATGGGAAGTGGCAGCATGCTTAATTATGTGAACTCTTTATTCACCTCCAGCATCGTGAACACAGGTAGGCTCTCTTTTTAACTCGCCTTACAACTCCTGTACTTTTCGCCAGGCTAAGACTTCTGGGTAATGTAGTACAATCAACCTTTATCAACACATCTCCCTTCCTTTTATAAGTAAAGCATTTTCTTTCCAAACGTATTCATTAAAAAAAAAAAGATCGGTTACTGCATTACTACAAAACAACAATAAAAAAATATTTGTTTATTTTCTTCTTTAGCTTAACCATTAGTAGCAAACTTTGTTTTCTCAATATAAAATATTCAAAACCAAACATTAATTATACTGCCATAACCATAGTAATCTACTTTTTTTTTTTTTTTTTTTATCTCCTTCAGCAGGTTTCTATCAGTCTCTCAGATGGTTTAACCTTTCTGCTGGGTCTGTGTTTCACAGCTGGTGAACTGGGTACTGTTTGACCAGAGTCAGTGGTATTCAGGGAACCTCGACAGTCCTTGTTACTTGTGGTGTTAGTCACCTCTGGTAGCTGTGTGTCTGTCTCTGAGCTGTTAGTTTGTAGACGGATATCCACACGATTTCTCCTCAAGGCTGCTCCACGATCTGTCTGGATGAGGTATGAACGAGGTGCAACCTCCTGCTGTACAAGTCCCTGCTGTGTCCACATTCCTGTCGAGTAGTCCCGAAGACGGACTCTGTCCCCTGGCTTCAGGTACGGCAGGTGTTTTGCACTTTTGTCATGGCTTTCTTTCTGTCTTACTTTCTCCTTTTCTTTAGCTTTTGTCACCTTGACAGTTCCCTTTGGTTTTAGCAGGTTGTCGTGCTTGGGCAGATTAGTGCGAATGCGACGTCCCATCAACATCTGGGCTGGTGACAGGCCATTATGCAGTGGTGCGCTCCTGTAGATCAATAAACTCTTGTGAAAATCCTCTTTTCCGTCATGTGTTTTTTTTATTAGTCCTTTCATGATCTTAACTGAGCTCTCTGCAAGTCCATTTAACCTGGGGTAGTTTGGGCTTGATGTGTTGTGGCGAAAACCCCACTCTTTAGTGAATGCCTCAAACTCACAGCTTGAAAACTGTGGTCCATTATCCGAAAACAGTTCATTTGGGACTCCGTGTCTCGCAAAAGTCTTCAGAAAAGCTATGACGGCACTGCTGGATGTGGACTGTAATGTTGCAACTTCTGGATAGTAGGAGTAGTAGTCTGTAATCACAATGTGATTTTTCCCTTTGCATTCGAACAAATCAACTCCAACCTTGTAGTATGGGTACTTGGGCACCGGGTGTGGCATCACTGCCTGCTGTTTGGGTCTGTATGTGAGACATATTACGCAAGAAGCTGTAGTATGACTAATATCTGCGTTTATTCTTGGCCAATACATGACTTTGCGTGCCCTCCGTTTTCATTTTTCTTCTCCCAAATGTCCTTCATGTATCTTTTGTAATATTTCCTGTCGCATTGCAGGTGGATTGACAAACTTGTTCCCTTTGAATTTGATGCCACCACTACAGTGAGTTCTGTTCTACACATCCAGTAGTCCTGTATTGCAGCTGGACATGTGTGTCTTTGTTCCTGCCATCCGTTTTGTATTGTCTCTTTTAGTCTTCTCATGGTCTGATCAGTCTCTGTCTCTTTCCTGATCTGCTCTGTCCTCCCTTCAGAAACAGGAAGGGATGACACTATCATGTCCACATAAGCCTGTATTTGTGCATGTTTCGTTTAATCTGTCATTTTTGTCAACTGCAAGAGAAAGTGTGTCTGCAGCGAACATGTACTGGCCTGGTGTGTAGGTCATATTCACGTCGTATTTTTGCAGCCTCATCATCATGCGTTGTATCCTCATAGGACAGTCGTTGAGTGGCTTTGAAATGATTGCCACCAGGGGCTTATGGTCCATTTCCAACTCAAAAGCTTGACCATATACATACTGGTGGAAACTTTCACATCCGTAGGTGCTGGCTAATAGCTCTTTCTCGATTTGAGCGTATCTTGTCTCAGCTGATGTCAAGGCTCTGGATGCATAGGCAACAGGTTGCCAGTCTTGCAGCTGTAGCAATACTGCCCCTTGTCCATACTGTGACGCGTCAGCTGATATCCATGTGCTCTTTTCTGGGTCATAGAACTGAAGCACAGGCTCGTTGGTGAGTATTCTCTTCAGATTTTTAAAACAGTCTTCCTGTTCATGTGACCATGTCCATTCATTTTTTCCCTCTAGGAGTGGCACTGACTTTGTTGACAGCTGAGGTATGAACTTTGCAACGGGAAGCGGCAAACTCGCCTTACAACTTCTGTACTTTTCGTCCCTCCCGCCAGGCTAAGACTTCTGGGTAATGTAGTACAATCAACCTTTATCAACACAGGGAGTGAGGCTTATCCCCGCTCTCCTGCACCTGGGTGAGGAAGAGCTAAGGTTGTAGATTATCCGGTAGTAATAGACTTTTTGTTATGATCTGAATTACGCAGCAGGCCCAGACAGTCAGGTGAGCCCCTCTGCACACTGGGTAATGATATTGAATGCCTCACCAGGCGAGCTTACGCACACATGCCCCCAGCTATACAAAGCGAGCTAGCCAGGGACCAATTAATCCAAACGCTCTCACCGAGGGAGCTATGAATGCAGACCCAATTGGCACACCCCCAGACCCTTCAGGAAGCGCTGGAACTAGCCTTGGAACGGGAGGCAGTTGGGGTGGTGTCGTCAGAGGGCAGGATGACAGACAATGTCATCCTGGTCTAAGTGGGGTCCGCTCCGTGTTTTAGCAGGAGTTTGCAGATCTTGTATTTGCCCAAGCAGTGTCAATGACTGCTTGGAGGATAACCCAGCTCAAGCCCAGCTCAAGCCCAGCCTGCGTGGGTCTCATAAATGACTGAAATTATCCGTACTGTAACACTGCAAACAGCACAAAGCAACCAACTGGCATGACCCCACCGTCAACCCCTAGTGTGCTGGGGGTGTGGTCAACCTGGCCACATCCTGAGTAGATGCCCCAAGTCTAGTGAAAGCCAGGGAAACAACGTAGGCCCTATGTAGGTGGGAGGACACGGACCCCGGGCATGCTATGCCAATCTATGCTGACATAGACTGAAGAAGCCCCACAACACAGCTGGAGGACCAAGGCTCCACTCCCATTTGAATCAGACAGTGCCACAAGGCCTATCGAGGCGGTAGACTGGACCCCCCTACCCATTTGATTTCACTGCCCACTTCACCCCTCCCTTTGTGCAGGGCTTCTCTGGCACAGCCACACCGCTGTACTGCCTGCTGCAAAAGAACTTCGTCTGGTCAGAAAAGTGTCAATAAGCTTTCGCTTTCCTCCAGCAAGCACTGATTCAAGGATGCAGACCTTAAGTGTATAGACGAGTGGCGGCGAAGGCGACGACTGGGACCCTCTGGTGGCCGGGCCGAGGACGTGGGCTCGCCAGCTGCTGAGCCGGGCGTTGGCTCCGAAAACGGGCTGTGGCGAGCAGTTCTCACACAGGGCCCGGAGACGCTCCACCCACCACCAGTAGGGGCGCGAGGGACCTAGGGGGCTCTTGAAGATGGCTGCAGCCCACTGGCGAGTGTAGCCGGTGAGCCGCTCGATGAGAAGACTCGCCTTGTCCTCCTCCGCCGCGACCATGCCTCCAAGAAGCCTTCCACGGCCGCAGAACTCGCAGCTTCCAAGCTGCGAGCCGGGATCCGCCTATCGCGCTGGCCGGAGAAGCTTCCAAATCTTTGGAAGGCAGGGCTGCTCCTGTTCCTCTTCTTTTGCGGTTGGTCATTCTGTAACGGTGTGTGAACGGGTGGCGAGAGCAAGTGCGAGCCAGAGGGAAAACAGCCAAAAGAACGGTATACGGATAAAGCGTAATTTAATGAAAAAAACACAAGATACAGGGCTTGAAAGCAAAACAATGACCAACAGCACCTAGAGCTGTTGGAATAAACTATATAGTGTCCAACTAATAGCTAAAGGAGGCACACCTGTGGGGCTAATAATCCCCAGGTGCGCAGTGGGGACAGCGTGGGAGGTGGCGGAGAACTTGCACGCATATGTACATTCGTGCATGTGTAACCCCCTCTCGCTTTCTAAATTATTCATATTTATACTCATACTCACAACACTAGGGGTTGTCAGTCAGTCCCTGTACAGTTTAGTACAGGAGTAACGTTTTGTTGGGATAACCTTTGTTTCGCCAGAAGGCAGACTTTTTGTTATCCTTAATAAACCACTATTTTATAACATTTATATATTCATATTAATAACACATATTGGTCAATAGCTCTAGCTCAGGAACTAAATGGCCTAGAGACATGAATCGATTGTTTATCTATTCATTCGGTTTAATTTGTCTATTTTGAAAGCTATTTAATATTGGGGAAGTTTAGTTACGCTTAATTGTCCAAATATCATATTAGATGAAGGAGACATTTTGTATTAACCACCTCAATATGTAATAAGTTATTACAAAATGCAGCAAATTTTTACAAAATGCGGGTGCCATTACATAATGAAGTGAAGAGTTATTACATAATGTGGCGTTATTACAAGCCTTCTTCCTACACCTCTAGGTGTAGAGGTCCTGCATGGCTGGCAGCTCAGTCCTGGTGATGTGCTGTGCAGTTTTCACTACCCTAGGCAAAAGCCTTGTGGTGATGTCAGCCAGATAGTGCACCTGTAGAGGTTGGTGAGTATCCTGGGGTCCATGCCAAACCTCAAGCCACGAAGGAAGATTTCCAGCACATCTACTGATGTTCTTGATGTGATGTGACCAGGTCAGGTCCTGGTCTTGGGAGGCAGTGATGTGCACCTTGACTATCCGCTCAAAGCATTTCATGGAGATGTTATCAGGCCCTGGAGATTTCCTTGGATTTATGTTCTTGAAAGATTTATTCACAAATCATATTCTGATTTGTTTTTATTCTCAAAGCATGTTCTTCTGCTCTGACGATTGGCAGGAACCTTTTTCCCTGAATTTTATTGATAGTCTTTAAGCACGCTCCACATGGCTCAAGCATTAGAGCCATAACAGCTTGACTTTACTTTGTCCTTCTATGATCCCTTGGCACTTTTAATTGCCATCTTAGTTCATACCTTGATTTCATGTACTCGTCTAAATCACTATAACACGGTGTACATTTTAGGAAATCCTCAGACCTCAGCGTCAGGTCTCAGACATCAGACACGGCATCGTTCCTCAGAATTAACGGCTTCAGGTCTCATGAAAAAACATTGTCAAGTCTAAGATCTAGTAAAATTGGGAAAAATACCGTCGCATCTAGATTAAGACTTGTTGAGCATGTTGCCCCAACAGACAAAACACGTATACATTATAAGGTGTGTGTGCCTGTGCGTGCCTGTGACCTACACACACAAAAAGTGGGGATTAGAGTCTAACATCTGGTAAGTTTACTGTCCCCCCTCTTACTCAGCTGTTTCACATAGGAAATGCATTGAATCTCGCCACTCCGCACTCCTCGCCCAATTGCCTGCTGAATGCAGCGAGCAGGGAGGGGAAGACTGACTTGGAGGCTAATTCTGCAATTTCAGTGCAACACTTACAAAAATAAAGTTTTCCATGAAGACAGCCATCAGAGTTTTGTCCAGATCAGGAGGCGGCACGAAATTTTACAGAGACGGCCACCTTGATTTCCTATGCAGGAAAAACCCTGTGTTTATGGCTCTTTGTTTTATACTGTTTGTATACACTGCTCAAAAACATTAAGGGAACACTGAAATGACACATCGAGTCTCGATGAAGGAAATATATTAAAGATCCGAATCTTTATGGAACCCAAGTATATTTTACTGCATTATATAATATTGTATTATGAAAAGAATTGCATTATATAAAATAAGTCGATCCCTTAATAAGGTTTTCCTATTGTTAAATTGTTGACGCACCCCAAGTAGACAGCATAGGGACGCTTGTTGTTTTCTTTCATTCAACTTGGGTGGATTGTTCGGTTGGAGACTCCGTTTAGCTTGATTTTGCTTGATAGTTGAAAAGTAATTATCCAAGATATTGCTAAATGTAGAAGTAACATTTTTAAGAAATCCAGAACTGTTCTTTAAGTTGTTTTTCATCGTCTTGGTGAGTTAGACTGTAAATTGTTGATTGTGTCTGAACTGATGAAAATCGAAACAAAATAAGAGTATAAACCAGTCAGGATGTGAAATTATGGCATATAAATGGGCTGTACATGCTATACGTGTTTATTGTAGCGCTCACCCCTGCGCTGCCGCGTGGAATAAGGAGGCGATGACTGGCTCACAATTTCTGTACATTTATTTTCACAACACAGTTTAACTCCGGTCACTGTTGGCTGTGACCACGCCGAACATTCTGTCCCACAAACACCGGCAAGCCCCCAACAAAACTCCAACCCTCTTCTTCTCCTTCAACCTCCGAAAACTCGGTTGTTTCCCTCCCCCAATAGGTCTCAATCGAACTACATCTCCCTCTGCTGGTAACATTAGTGCATAA
>JAOEHI010026886.1:3442-40292 GCA_025447815.1 Percopsis transmontana
TGGAACCCACAACAACTGAATCACTAGCCCATCAGTCTAACCAGCTGAGCTACTGGACAGACATAGTCATTACTGTTAACAGACCAACTCACAATCACAATTGGTTGTGATTGGCCAGTCAGTGGTTAAGAGACAGACAAGGCCGGTAAAAACATAGTTTTTGATTATTTTTTTTTTTATGACCCACTGGGACTCCACTCCGCCAGTAGCTTCTAAAAGCCGGTGCTGGATGATGTAGATATGCTATGTAGATGATGTAGATATGAATGTCTCTTTCCAAGCTTACCAAAACACAATGATTCGTTGAGACAGGTGATTATACACTAATGAAAGGACTTGACGCTAAAGACATATTTATGAATACAATATTCCAATTCTGCGAATAGGTCCCCCTAAATTCTACAGTGTTCATTTAAGTAAAAGCAATCTATTAGAACAGTGACATCAGCAGTCACCAGAGCTAGATACTGTAAGTACCTCGAGTTGCATTACAAGAATCGGTAATATAGCATTTCTCTATGTACTCTAATTGTAATCATATCATTACATAATACAATAGAAGAGCTATAACAGGAAGGTACCCCCCCAAAGAGACAGACAGATAATTGGAAGGGTGGATAATTAGTTAGGATGTAACATAACTAGTTACCCTTTTCAAACAGTTCCCAACAGTGACTGTATTGCATCTAATATGCGTGTGCTACATCTAGGCAGTACCCTTATCACAGTTGGAGAGTATCAGAAAAGACTCGGGGGTGCCGAGCGGGAGTTCCTCCAAATGTCGTCTATCAATTTCCTCACTCCTCTACGCAATTTCCTTGAGGGGGATTGGAGAACTATCTCGGTAAGTTTGACAGCTCAACACTTTACCCCCCTATGTTGCATTTCGTGGGAAAACCTAACTATTGAAGAAAATATGTTGTGTGTGCTTTATGCGGGTTTTTAGAAAGAGAGACGGCTTCTGGAGAACCGACGGCTTGACCTTGACATCTGTAAAGCACGGTTGAAAAAAGCAAAACTGGCAGAAGCAAAAGCAGCAGTAAGATGTTCTGCTTTATTTACTCTTGCATTAACTCTATCCTTTCTAAACTGGAACACATTTTGCAGTGTTATTGTAGGCTATTCACATTAATCACCAGCACACGTTGTCATAAATATATTACAGTATCTCGTCAACACATTAACTCATTAAATTAAGAGGGAAATGGAATATTAAGTTAAGAAAATAACAATAACAATTTAGTCTCATTTTCACGTTTTCCTCTCATGGTTTTGTGTTCTTCCTGCTTGTAGGCTGCACCTGATTTTCAGGAGATAAGGCCAAGAAATTATGTTCTTTCTGCCAGTGCGTCAGCGGTAAGTTGAAGAAAGGTTGTCTCGAAACATCTGAACTCTTTACAGTACATACTGTATGCTTGCATGTTAACAAGAACACAGCAGAAGTGTACACAAACACACACTACAGCATTTTACCTACATATACTCTACCAGCATGAATCAGTTGAAAGCTGCATAGGATAATGGTGAATGTGTGGCCATCTGAGACGATATCAATTTAAATTGCATATATCTGATATCTGATACAGCTTTAAAGCAAAGTAAAACTGCGTGTCGCGTTAACGTACATTGTCAAGCTTATATAGTCAATCGGGATAACACGCCAATATTGCTAATAAACTCCTGTGATTCCTGATAGATTTCTTAAATGTTGTTCATGCTGTTATACTCGAAATGGCGAGAAAGCTAAATGGACATGAATTAAAAATGTAACTTTAGTTGATTTTTGTTAAGTTTAATGAAGTTCTGGGGAAGTTACGTAGGTCAAGGCTTGTTTAGCAATATGAACTATAATTCCAGTTATTCTTTCCTTTGGGACCATAACCAGCTAAACAGCGGCTGGGAGAGTTGGGATATTGCAAAGGAGCCCGCTATATCAGAACAGGAGAAGGTTGTATAATTTACGTGTCTGTCACCAATACTAAAACATCCCTAGATCCTCGTTCTGTGTTATCTACAACCTATATGGTGTAGCATAGTAGAAATATAGAATGTTTCAAGTTAGATTTTGTTTTGAGGTGGAAGTCTATTTTTCCGACCGTCCCTTTGTCCTGTGTATCTTAGAATGCTTCACAGTTGGAAACTACCTGTAAGCACTAGAAGCTAGTAGTAATGGTATAGCCTACTCGTACATGTTTATACCAGGAGTTACCTAGCTTGGTTAAATGTAGTTTGTGGTGGAAATTCTGTAATTTTAAGATTCTCACACAGCAGACTGTATTTCTGTTAAGATTTCTTAACACTTTCAAGTGGGTGGCACACAGTTATCTCAAACCAAGTCTATGTGCACTTTTGTGAGCGCGTATTGGGTTCTAATAGTCAGAGAGAGCACAAGGGGAGGCTGGCTGCTCTCAGTTGCCAGGCGGCATCCCAGGGCTGCTTCTCATACATCTCATGCACTGATCAGCTGTGCAGAAAGCACAAGTTTGGAAACTTTTGACTGGTATATAAAACTTATCAATCGCTGTCTCAGCAGTTCTCCACCGTTCAGTATAGTATAGAACCTGAACACATGAACATAGTGACCCATCATGAACATAGTGACCCATCATGAACATATGACCCATAACACATTATATAAGACACAGTTGAACACACAAAGGTATGTTGGTGTTTTTCCACTACAGTGTTGACTATTTTTACACACATTATCCCCTAACAGCTGATCTATGCGCCACAACTTTGCTATGTTGGGAGTTTTAGGTTTGCCATTTGACAACACTAGCTCTTTCACTTCCTACAGCAGTGGTTCTCAACTGGTCTAACCTCAGGACTCATATTTGTCATTGGTCATTAAGTCACAACCCAAAAATTATTTAAT
Source organism: Percopsis transmontana (assembly GCA_025447815.1). Classification (NCBI taxonomy): domain Eukaryota; kingdom Metazoa; phylum Chordata; class Actinopteri; order Percopsiformes; family Percopsidae; genus Percopsis; species Percopsis transmontana. The sequence goes on from JAOEHI010026886.1 coordinate 6,321, forward strand.
TTCCGAACAAGAATTTGTTTCACAAAACAATTTGTGCAGTAATCCACAATATATACCTTGTATATATGCACTGCTCAAAACACCTACGCACCATTCAAAATCAAAGAGCACCATCAGATGTTCGGTAAACTTTAAATATAAAATTAAAAGTTAGACTTTTTGATGGAGCCGGAACACACGTCCGTAACCCACTTCACACCAGCTCGCCACCCACTTTTGGGTTGGGACCCACCAGTTGAGAAATACTGGCCTACAACCTCGCATGATAGAGTAGTGGGCTTTCAGATGTAGATGAGCCTAATGTTTTGCTATCTTTTCAGAGAGTGAGAGTAAGGATAAAAAAAAGACGCTGCAACTAACCACCATGATTTTATTTGTACTAAAAATAATAATTACTCTTTCGTCACGATGACTGTTTCAGAAGTTATCATTAGTCATTTGACTACTGAATGTGGGAATGTAATATAAATATCAAGATAGATTTGCAAGCTGGGGTCCTTTACCGGACTGGAGTCCGTGGCAGTGGAGAGAATCATTTTGAAGAATGATTTCTTAACATTGAACCCCCTTTTTAGAGGCTGTGACTCAAAATATTCAGAGCCACTGGCTTAAATGACATCAAGAGATCTTGGTGGGCTATTGTGTAGAGTCACTGTTTGTGGTATAACTTGATGTACAGACATAGTTCTCTTATTGGACATTGGACAAATACATGAATCGGAACATCTTTTAACTGCTTGTTCTATTCTTATTCTGTCTCTCCCAGCTGCTGAGTGAGGAGGCGGATAAAGTAAGTGTGTGTGTGTGTGTGTGTGTGTGTGTGTGTGAGAGTGTGTGTGAGAGAGTGTGTGTGACTCATTGGCTTACACTGCCGGTACACTCCTCTATCGCATTACAGCAGAATACTTGTTTGGAAACACAGCTGTGCCAGTGCCCCTCTGACCTGAGTGCTCCTGTTGCACTCTCACACTTGTGTTTCCAAACATGGGGAGGAGTATTCCACGTTTCGGACTGTCCCTTTAACCTGACTTATCATGGCTGCTTACACCTACAAGTATTCTTTGTAAGAAGCCATGTAAACCTTTCAGTAGGAATATTGGTGTTTTTGTTATAATGGCAAAAAACAGTGTGTATGCAATCATTTATTGTGTATGTGTGTGTTAGAGACCACTGCATATTTTTATATTTTATAAAAAAAAATATGCAGTGGTCTCAATTTTCTCCACGCCTGTATACTGTATGTTTAAGTGTTTTTTCCCTTCTCTCTCCACTAGGCAGAGCATGAACTACGTGTAGCTCAGACAGAGTTTGACAGACAAGCAGAAGTCACCCGGCTGCTGTTGGAAGGCATTAGCAGCACACATGTAAGTATATATTCGTGACTTGATTTCTCACAGGCCTATATACAGTACGACCTAATAATAATAATAACGTGCTGAAGGCTAGCTTATAGCTACGACATAGCCTGCCAAAAAATTTATTTTTATGTTTTTATGGCACAAAGAGCCAGCATAATGTGTTCTCCATTCTCTATACTCACACAGACCCTCATGTCATTTTGACCAAATGGTTGGAAAAAAGTCTAGCCTGTTAGTTCCTCTATGGTTCCCAAAGTGGGTGAACCCCCTGGTGGAAACTGGTTTCCTCTTGAATGTGTTTAAAGTGTTGCATTTCCATCCTCTCCCTTCTTCTTTCTTTAGGTGAACCACCTTCGCTGTCTGCATGATTTTGCGGAGGCTCAGACCACATACTATGCCCAGTGTCATCAGTTCATGCAGGAGCTTCAAAAGGAGCTTAGCAAGTGAGAATTCATTGTTGCTAGTTACTTACTTCTCTTTAAATACGACTAACAATAGTAGTAGTAATATTACTATTGTTATTATGCAATCGAGTGACAGTGTGTGTGGTTGTGTTACTATGCTTCACCCACAGTAGGTCTGACAATCCCTTCAATGCCACTCACCCCTCTACCTCGAGCGTTGCTACCAACTCCAGTCCCTCTGCCTTAATGGCCGGGCCTTCGTCCCCGACTGCTGAAGCATCGTCATCCTCAGCTGGCCGCAGGTCGGGCACGCTGACCGTGGAGGAGATGCAGCCCCCCGCTACAGGCACGCGCAAGGCCAAAGTCCTGTACGACTACGATGCTCATGATGCCAGCGAGCTGTCCCTCTTGGCGGACGAGGTGGGGCATTTACCACCTTCACCCTTGTTTGACCCATGGCCTGAGTGGCTCACACCCCTCTCTACTCCTCCCCCTATAGCATTCATTGGCCCACATCTTGCCCTTTTGTTTCAGAATATAACCAGTGAGCTGTGGGGGAAATTAGGGGTTCTAGGGTCAGGGTAACACAGTCAGGGAGAGAACCTTTAATGCTTTCATTAGAACAAGTCCTACATAGTCTAGCTTTATGTTTGTATGATAAGTGAGCACCTCTCAATATTGGTGTATATCTGTCCATAGGTCATTACTGTGTACACCGTGCCTGGCATGGACCCTGACTGGCTGGTTGGAGAACGGGGCAACCAGAAGGGTAAAGTGCCCGTCACCTACCTAGAGCTGCTGAGCTAATGGACCAAACAAAAGGGGACACACACACACACTGACTGACTGACTGACTGACTGACTGACTGACTGACTGACTGAGAAGCACACACAAACCTGCACCCTTGGTACATGTATACATCCACCACACGCACATTATTCCTGATAGTTAAATGTGGTTTCAGAATAAATATGAATTGACTGAATAGAATAAGTGGCAGTTAAGCCAATACTGTATCTAGTAGCTGTAATAGATGAACTGTAAGGGTTTAGATGTGGTTGCGTTGGCCAGTCAGGTAATGGTCAGGTAATCTATTTCTACAGTTGTTTGCCAGGGGTTCAAGGGCCTGGTGGTAACCTTAAAAAAAGGAAAAGCAGTGGGCCTATATAACATGAAGAGGCATGACATAAGAGCAGGCCTAGTGTGTAGATATAGAAAATTAGATATGTAAGTAATTGTTGCATTGCATTTATTAGACTTGTGTGTCCTTCCTCTCTGGGTCCAAATGTACCTCTCGTCACTGGCCATAGCCATAAACCCAAAATATAGATACAAATATCCTAACAATAAATATAATATATTAAATGGATACTACAGGATAAATTATTATCCTATATATTATTATCCTCTAAAATGTAAAAATAGATTTTATGGAATTGTAGAATTTGCTACAAATGCATGAATGAGTTTCAACAGAAATATTGCAATTTAAAACACCTGGAAGAATACTTTAAAACGTCACTCACCCCTAATTGATTATTTCATTGGATTAATACATTTAGCAAGGACAATGAACAACACGAGTTACATTAAATACAACAAGTTAATGGCTGCGGGCTAAACCATCATTTTGGAAACAGGAATGGTAGTGGCAGGCACAATGTGAGAATCTACTTCTACAAATGTGAAACAGAATGGATCAAGACAGACTGAATTCAATTTCCAAATTTGTTGAACCAATGGGAAAAGTGAGCCGAACACAGAAAAATGCACCTTTTGACTTGATGTAATATTCACCCTATGCAACACAGAATTAATAGGAAACCTGCCATATTCTAGTTATGTGTAGATATGCCTTGCCATAAATGACATTTGGAATATTTGAATTTAGCCTCTTTAGGCTCAAATCCAATAGCCTCGGTTGGCAAGAATTCCCAATGCATCTGTGTTTAGTACAGTGGCTTTAGATTTACTTATTGTACCATCCCAGAGTTTATGATTTGATGATGCTGCAGTCCTAACAGAAAAAGGACAAAAGTTTATTACTAAATATCACTAATAATTTTACTAAGATTATTTATTATTATTATATGTTTCAGCACTGCTTTAATTTAATGGATTAATTTAATTGGATTACTTCAGGCAAAGCTGAAGTAATCCAATTTTCCAGAAATGGATGTGGCCGTCACTGAAAAACATGCAATTCTGTTTAATCCACTTGTCTTAATGAAACATTTTATGATTCGTTAAGTTGACTTTTGTCAAGTCACAAAGGATCGCCACAAGCCCACGTGTAACACAGGAAATGAAATCCATCTGATGCTTCCTAACCTTAAAGGGATAGTGTAAAATATGTGTGCTCATATTGGCTGCTCAACCCTTATGTTGTCAAATAGAATGGAATACTCATGTCAATCAATCCTTGACTGGATACACAAACATACTGCCACCACATCTATCCCAACAAATTCTTGGCATTCAAACCCATTGTTCTGTAATTTTGAAGTCTAAAATAATTGAATTTAAGGTCTAAACTTGACTGTGTGGTGAAAGGATACACAGAAAATAGCCCCGGTAAGTAAGATTAAAGAATAGTTTCCCTTAAAAATGATAAACTAATGGGTCAAATTGTTCAGGATAGACAGCTGTGACATTATTATGTGCATTTTACTGTGGAAAGTGATTTGGAGTTGAATGAAGTTTGGCCTTGGGCACGGACATCAAACATTCCAAACTATTAAACTCTTCATTCGGAATACATACAATTGAATGGTAATATTGTTTACTTCTTCACAGTATGCAAAAATCCTAAAATGTTTCTCTATCAACTGATACAGTAGTTGTTTGAGTCACTTGTATGATGGGGATGTCTGTGTGAGAGAGTGCATATATATGAGCAGTTAAGACCATTTATTCTTTGTGTATCTGTTTCTATGTATATTGCTTTCTCTTGAATCATACCTTTGCTGGGTATTGATTTTTCTAGCTGTGTTAATTTCTCCTTACTTTGTACACATTTCAAGTTTGGTGTAGTGACCAGTTTTGACATACAAAATGCAAAATTTTAAACTCACAACTTTAATTCTGTCAGTAAATTGTATGTTTGTTAGCAGAAAAAAACATCTTTCCAGTTTCTGTGGATGTCTTAGAGTTGATTTGTTCTCAGCTGTAATTTCCACAACTTACTTTCTGTTAATAAGTGTGCATTATGCCTGTTCGGTCAAGAATTAATGTTATATGGCAGACATGTTTTGGGTCTAAATTAATTGTTAGTCCTCACTAAATTATTTCTGGTTTGATGTGCAATAAAATGCATGTGTGACATACTGCATGTTTTTATGTATTTACTGGGAGCCTTTTTGCCTACACACACTGCAGATGTACTTTTACAATGGCACAGGTGCTAAAACGGGGTAAAATCTCCTATTAACGATGGAATAGTTCAACCTCCAAATGCAATACTGTCACTTGAACCTCTTTAATATTTCCAGCTTCATGGCCTTTCTTCTTACAGCATACTGACAATTGCAGGAAGAGGTGGATGCGTGAAGTTAACGGATTTCCCACATGCTTGCCTCAGCCTTTGTAACATAAGGCACAAGTGTGTACAGTATCACATTGGCAAAGAAAATATTTGTAATGCCTTTAAACAGATATATGTAGATTACAGTTTTATAATATTGATAATATTATAAAACTGTCTTTTTAAATATTCATAAAAAAACAACAATAAATAAATATTAAAAATATTTCAATAAAACAACAGAAAATCGTAAAGTGTAAAGCTTGTGTGCCTTCCTAGCCAGATATACTGAAATATATATATATATATAATTTCATCATCCTATTCTCTGATCATATCACAAAATTAACACAAAAGCAATGCTACTTTAACTTATGCGTTTACAACCCCCCTATTTTCAGACTTGGTTCTCACCTATTTATGGTGAACGCTGTTTCCAAAAGAGAATATAACTCAGGCCGAACAAAGCTTGGTTTTGGGGTTTATGCTATAAAACCCTTGCTTGGTGACGTTTCTATGAAAACAAGCAGCCAATCAAAAATAGCTATCACTACAGTCTGTTCAAATTATATATCTTAAAGCAACAATAAAACAATGTCAATATCTGACAGGATATTAGAACATGTTAGAACATGTTTTATGGCATGCTTTAAATGGTCATTTTTTTAGTTAATTCTGGTTAATTGTAAGACATAGGTGTCAATATTTCTGGAGATAGTGGCATCACATCCCTATTCCGCTCCTGGGTGTTTGTGCGTGTGCATGCGTGCGAGCAAAGATGTGTGCGGACTGTGCACGGCATTTGTGGATCCACACAGTTGTCCATACAAGAGCAGCTTTTTTTTCACACTGTCCGAGCGGCCTCCTCCATCCTGGGTCTACTTGGTGTGCTCCTCCACCCAGCGGCACATCCGGAGGCAGTAGGCTGAGGGGCTGACCGTGGAGAAGGTTCGCCCTGGGTATCTTATCCGCTTCCACAAATGCTCCAACCTCTTCTGGAAACTGTAAACGGTGAAGATGTCAATGATGCCAATGAAGTAACGTTGCTCAGGTCCGTCAATCACGTGCAGCGGGTTCTTGAAGTTGGGCAACAGCCGCCGGTTCTGAGCGACAAAGTCCTGAGGATCTGCTGAGCCGTCTGTCGCGCTGGCGTGAACCGGATCGCCAGGCCTGGGTGTGTTTGCAGCCTGACTGCACTCCTTTGTTTCCGGCAGCAGTAAGGTGGCGTCTTCTTCAGGCACTGCCCCGGGGACAGAGGCCCCGTTTGCATGGACTGGACTGGAGCCAGCAATTACAGACCTGGAAAAGTTAACGCCAAGGTGACTAGGGCTGCAACTAACCACCATGATCTGTTACTCAAAGATCCATGCAAGACAACAGGACATAGAATGATAGTAAGTTATCTGAATCTAAACAGGCATCTTGAAATTGCTTAATATGTTTAGTCTAAAACATAACTTTGTATATTATAATATGGAACATAATATGGAAGCTGTAAATTACACAAACATTTATTTTTCGATTCCTACAATCAGTCAGCTGATTATTGAATTAACCTTAAGGTTCACCCCTACAGGTGATGGGGAGAAAAAGCAGTCACGCGTGCATTGTTAATGTTCAGCTGTGTGTGGTTCTTTGTTTTAGAGGTACAGCAGATGCAGACATCAGAGATGCAGTGGCATTAGCTTATGTGCATACAAGCCTGTTAGCGTTTATTTTAAAAACAATTTCAACCGTAATGACACTTACTTTTTGGTTCTCATGATTAGACTAGCGAAGGAGCGGCCCTGTTGGCGTTCGTCGCGGTGCAAAGGCTGATGGGCCAGAAGAAGACTGTAGTCCAACACGTTGATCGTCTGGAGAAAGTGGGTGTCAATCTCCACCTGGCGCAAGAGCCACGAGCGCTGCTGGTCTGTATACAGTATGCATACACACGTTATAACTTGAGGATATAGTGTCAATATTGTGACCCTGCTGGCCCGATTTGACAAAAGCTTGGGGTGGTGGGGTTGGGTCTAGCTCTTATGGTGCCACTCAAAATTACACTGGATCACAGGCTGCCTTGAATCAAAGGACATGACAAAAATGACATAATAGTACAATGACCTGTCCACTAGGTGTTGCTATAGTAACAAAAAGTAACTCCAATGTTTGAAGTCTCCCTAGCAAGCTAAAGTATTATTTTTCTTATTTTCTTAGTCAGTAATTAACACAAAGTGGTGGTTCAGTAAACATCACAGGGAACAACATCTTCACTGTACACTTGTTTTTATTAGAAAGAGGACACCAATGGTGTTTACCACCACCACCAAGTAAAATAAGGTAAAATATAGTCAATATCATTGGTCTAACCTAACCAGCAAATGTATTCCATTGATATAAATATTTACTTTACTTTCTCATTTGATTTGACCAAAATATCAAACCCATTATTTTTCGTACCTAGATTGATGTACTGGCCTTGGAAGTTAAGGTCTTTGAGAACCACGATAACCTGGCTGCCCTCTGGGGCAGGCTCTGTCCAGCGGCTTACCTCACAGCCCTTAATGTCATACCTAGGAGCACAGCACTCGCTCTTACTGAGTCACTTCACATCAAGGGACAATTCATACATCAAAGAGCCCTTAATAGAACCTTAATAGCCCTTAAAACCAAAACTGAAAAAACATCTATCCATCTATTTAAAAGTAAAGAATGGGACAAAGCATTTTAAAAGGTACATTCTCTCAGGTTTACCTGGCATCAATTCGATCATCTGGATAAAAAACACTTTGCATCACAATGAAGTATTTCTGCGATAAAGAAGGAGAATAAGACAGCACATGTTATAAATGGTTGTAAAGCCACATATCGGTGTACTACTGTCGGCCGTCGGTAAGGTTTTAGTACCTTCTGTTGGCGTGGAATCTTAATCCTGTGAACACCTTAAAGAGAAACACTACAGTTATAACCCAGTAACACATTTTCCATTTCATTTTAAAGCAGACAATATGTACAAAAGTTGAAAGTAATGTTATAAAAATTTAATAGTCATTAGCTAGACACTGGGTAGTGTTAACTCGTGTGTATATGTTGATGGCATAAGCATAACATTTGTACAATTACAATTTATTAATTGATTTTACTTTACTTACTTACTTTTTTAATGAATTCCATTAACATATACACACGAGTTAACACTATATACAGCCATGGAAAAAGCCATGACTGACCCAGCAGGCATGGCAGAATTTTCCCAGTCCATAGCGGCTGTGGGAAGGTTTACTTTCAGCTCCTCGCCGCAACGAAGGACCACCAGCAAAGGTGGGGAATCCTGGCCCTCAAGGAAGGGGTTGTGGCCTCCATGGCAGCTCTCTGGGACACATCTCTGATGGCTCTTATTGAGGAGGATATTGCTGCAGAGACGGAATACCTGGAGGCCCATTCGGTAGACCACGACACCAAGCCTGCTAGCCTCCCTGTCCCTGCCCCAGTGTGGGCTAGCCCGAGGCCTGCTAGCCTTCCGTCTGCCCCAGCCCCAGCTCCACTGTCAGCTAGCTTCGGCCCCGCTAGCCTCCTTCCAGCCCCAGCTCCAGTGTTGGCTAGCTCCTTGCCTCCTTTCCTAGCCCCATGTTTCTTTGAGTTGCACCCAGCCCCTTTGCCAGACCTTTTCTGTGTTTGTTGTTTTGCCACTGCGGCCTGGTTCCCTGAGTTATTTCCTGGTTTTGTTTTTACCCCTGATTTAGTTTGTGTTGGTTTCCTTTTATTAAACCCTTTTTTGAACACCACTCCTGCCTGCCTGTGTCTGTGCCTAGGTCAACTACACACAACCCTGACAATATATATACAGTATGTAGTATATATACAGTATATATGTATACTATATATATATATCCCTCTATGGCATGATGTTGCCCTTAGGCAACAATCCACTTATTTGGTTATTTCACCACCAGTTTTTAATGGGTTTAAATATAATGTTACAAGAACATGTTCCGTCCAATAAAATGAGGGAAAGAAGTGGGTTTGACCTTTAACCTGGGGGTTGAGCAATCCTTTCAGGAATCAATTTCGCATGGAACACAGTGCCAAAAATTGGTGAGATAAATATAATTTTACATTTAAATAACTTTCTAAATAAATGTGCATGTGCATCAATATGTAAAGAAGTGTATTTGGTTGTTATAAAACATATTTAGTTTTCATTTACTCACTTAAACTGTGTTTTTTCGTTCGTTGCCTCAGGGCAACATGATGCAGTTAGACCACTTTAGTTAGGGCAATCATACTAAAGCAGTGGTTCTCAAATCTGGTCCTGGGGACCCCTTGCCCTGCATGTTTTAGATGCCTCCTTGCCTCCAGCAGTTAATACCCAGTTTATTATATGAATCAGGTGTATTGGAGCAGGGTTAGGTGGTCCCGAGGGCCAGGATTGAGAACCAAGTGTTAAAGGTTTCAGAACATTGAGATGCATAATTATGCATTATACAACACAATTACAATTAGGTCATTTAGCAGATGCTTTTATCCAAAGTGACTTACAATTACATGGTGCTATTACGTGGAGCAGATAGGGGTTAGGCATCTTGCTCACGACCTTACGGCTCCCAGCCCAACATCTAGACCACTAGGCTATCCTGCCTCCACAATAGTCAAACCATGTACTAACATGAACTTGTACTAACTTACAGAAAATGGACAAAAGATCTTTATTTGTAAGGAAGGAATGTGATCGAGCAGTTAGGGTCTTTCCTTCTGACAGTGAGGACAGTGAGCTGGATGAGACCTACAGTGAGGAAGAGTGGACCCCAGAATCAGGTTTAAGAAACAGTTAGGAGGTCAGGGGTCAGTTAAGGGTCAGCCAGTCAATGTGTGGTGTGTGAGTGATGGTGAGTATGTGGGTACGTGAATAGATGACAATGTGTGTGTGTGCGCAAGAGTGTGTCAGGAGTACTCCAAAAGTCAAGTGCCAGAAATGTGATATCCACCTCTGTTTTACATCCACCAGCAACTGCTTCCTGAGGTTCCACACAGAATTTTTTCAATCCCAGTCTCTTTTTGCAAAAGCACATTGATGACATTCACACAAACTGTCATGATCAGCGCGCACACGTCTGTGCACGCTACGTGCTTTCCTCCTTGGCTGCGCACCTGTGGGGATTAGCCCTGCACAGGTGCATTCATTTATGTTTAATTTAGACTCTTATTTAAGTTTCACTCACAGCCTTTTATGCCGTGAGTCATTGTTTTGTCGTGCCTGCATAGAGCACCTGTATCATGTGTTGCTTTTCCTTTCATTTTTATTAAATTATACGCGTAATGCGTACCCTCATTCCTCGCCTGCCTTTGTGCACTCTCCGGCTTGCGCTTACACACATATCCCGCCAATGCATCGTTACACAAACAAAAACACACGCCCACGTGTGCACACACAGTTATTTGATTATTAAATGCTTGTATGAAAATTAACTTGATATGTCTTATAATGTAATAATAAATGTATATTTTGCATAAATTGATGGTTTTCCACTACGTGTATACACAAAAAACCTTGGTGTTTTACTACCCTTATAGAACGGTGTGGCTTTGAGGCAACAAACCAATTTCTGGTGCGGGGGACACATTTTATGATTGATATATCAACAGGGACCCCCAAGCTCCTAAAAATTGGGGTGAAATATTTTTTTTCTCCCAAAAAATTTAAATCATGCCATTGAGGGATATATATATATAATATATATTATATTATTATTCAAAGACTGACAGTATTCATTCCATGTTGTAAGTATGTGATATTCAATTTAAATAAAAATAAAAAATTGTATGTTTGCGAGTGTGAGTGTGTGAGTGTGTGAGTACCAAGGAACTTGACCAATAATGAATGTGGATAGTTCTTCAGATGTTCCATGTAGATCTTTAGGTTGGCCAGAAGGAACTGGATTTCTCTTTTGTTTTGGGTCTTCAGAAAGAATCGTTTGTCATTCCTATCAAGTCAAAGACAATATTAATGCAGTTATAGTGATATCTTTTCTGTATTATTATTATTATTATATAGATGTGAAGCATGCACATACACACGAGGGCTACTTACACAATAAAACACTGAGTACCACGGTGTGCAATTTTACATTATTATAGTTATAGAACAGTTATGCTACAGATGGGGCTCTCATTATTTCATGATGCCTTTACTGCCCTTTGCTGAAACTTGCACTATGTCTGTGTGTGTGTTTGTTCATAACCCACGTTATAAAGAAGTCAGCCTTGCTCTTGGAGTTACTTATGAACTGGAGATAGCAGCTGTCCGAGCAAAGTGAGTTCTGGTACTCTCTTTCTGTCAGTCCTAGAGTGCTTCGCAGCCTGGAAAACACCGGGCCAGCGAATGTCTCCATTGTAAAATCCTACACATACATACACGCAATAGTGTCTCATGTTTATTACTCATTATTGTACTTTTTTTTTGTATGAGACCCACACACCGACCTACCTTATGGATTTGAGTCACCTCAATTTTGAAGCTGTCATCTGATAATTCATTCTACAAAGTACAAGAGAAGCAACAAGCCTTAACATAAACAAGTAGGTAACTTCTTTGATTTAAAAATGCATTTACTGTATAAATATTGTATGTGTATGTTTGTGGATTAGGACTGACAACAGAGTGGCTAGTCAAGGCTCAAACTGCTGAGACAGCTGACACTAGGATTAGGGCTAGCACCACATGGCTGTGTCTAACTGCCGTGTGACTTCTCATTCAGCATGACAGTAACAGCCTGTTGGATGCTGCATGTCATTCACTATTTAAGCTTCTTCTTTTGGGTAACAGTTCCTATTTTAGGCTATAGCGGGCAAAGGAAACATCAAAATTAAGACAAAATACTTAATCACGACACACTTAAACAATTATGTCTGTAAGCAGAATGATCGCACTTAATAAACATCAGTTTAGTAAATGCAAAAGGTGCAGTAAGTGCATTTTGTGTTTTGTGTGTTTACTTGTTCCTGCTTGGTGTCCATTATAACGTTTAACATAAAGTGAAACTATGCACTATGCACCCCCATATCCCCAAATCTCTGCCTGATCTTACTGTTGATTGAAACAGAACTGTCCACAAAAGTGAGGTTGGCTGTAGAGGAAGGGGTAGAGAAGGATGTGCAGCTAATTACATTTACATTGAAATTGAATGACATTGACATTGTCATCATTGAGCGACTTACATTTACACAGAATTAAGAGCTATGAGAGCTCTAGGGGGAGGAGTAGAGAGGAATGTGAGCCTCTCCAAACAATGTTTTTGTAACACTGGTTTCAGCCACATGGGTAATTCCAGGCACAATTCAAGAAGTGTCCCTTTAAAAGGAGTATATTTAAACTAACCAAACGGACACTACATATCCTCAGTGTGTGCTAGTGTTGTGTAGCATTGTAGCAGAACTCACCTCTGGTGGGTTGTCAATGGTGTTCTGCACGGCTGCTGCTAGCCCCTCCTTCATCATACAGGTCAGCCTGTAAAACTCATGCTCCTGATCAATTTCAAACAAGCCCAGGAGCTTCCATTGGTGCCTCAGCCCCCTCCACCTCCTGGTCTGTCTCTGGCTGGGGGCCCCGACCCCTTGTGGAGACACCGACATCTCTGCCTGGGAATTCCCCCGCAAAAAAATAGGGCTAAGTCAAATGACCCTTTACTGAATGAAAACAGAGGAAGTGCTTTTTTGGTAGCTCCAGGCCAAAAACCAATCAAAAACCAGGAAGAAGCGAGTCACGTCTTGCGCTCAAGGACAGTGGAAATAGGTTGCTGTGCAAAACACAAAAGACAGATGACAGCCAGTCGTGTCTTTGAGAGTGTAACCATGGAAACCAATGCAAAGGCATAGTAGCTTGTGCATACAACCCTTGTAAGCTGTGGAGTGGTGAAGCACAAAACATGTTCCTTTATTCACAGCATCCCTTTGATTTGATTTAAGGGGTTTTAAATCCCAATTACGGTTATTTATTTGAATTCATGTAAATGTGGTAGTGAAAAGAGAGATCAGTTGCCAGACAAGAAAAACGTGTTTAAATGGAGCTAATGTAGCTGAATGAGTCAAGGGATGAACAAGTTAGGCTACAATTTGGAAATAAACATAAGACACAGTTTTGTTAGGGGCAAAGGTGCAATGCTTAGTTAAAATAACAATGATGCTTTTTCCATGATGGTTACTTTCGGTGGTTGGTATGGACCAACCATCTAACCAAGTCACCATGGAAAGGTGACTTGGTTACCTAGAGCCATGTTGATGCCTTTGCAGCCTCTGTGGTGGTTTTGACTGCCTCTTATTGTGTAGGTCTATAGATTGTGGACCCTACAAGGATGCCGACCAGGCTATTCCCTAATTGGGTCAGGATCAAATTGTTTGTTTGGAAATCTGCTGACACTAGATTGAGGTTGATTTTCACTTCTTTATGAAAGCAAAAATCAAGCCTCAAGGGTTTGGTCTTAAGGTTCCAGGCCCAAGGTTCTTGTCTTAGTATTCAGGTCAGAGATTAACTGGTAGGCCTACCTAGGCCTCTTTAAGACATTTTTTTTTAATGAGATGGCCTCCAGATGTCGATGTCCAATTGCTTTTGAACACTACAAGACAGAAGACTATTCAATTAACAAATGTAAATGTAAAAAGTGCCCAGTTAACAGCAGTTAAGATAACTGTGCTAACCTGTTGTAATCTAAGGCTAGAGAGCAATTTCCTCCTCCCATCATTAAGACTGCTCTATCTATGTTGTTCTATTAAAGTGTCATGGCCTACCCAGCGATGCTGACCAAGCAAGTGTTATTCCTGACAGCCATAGATGGCCTTTAAGTCTCTGGTGTTTAAAAAAAATTATCCAAACGCTCACGTTAATAAAATCCATTCCGAAGCTAAAGCTTTGGAGTAATGTTTAGGCTAATGCTTTGTCATCCATCAACAAACCTGTATTGTTACGCCTCCGTGAATCCCAGACAACACAGTGTACAACACAATAGGATATAGGCCTACTGTATAAGGTAATAAAGGATTGGCAGGTAAAGAGAATATTAGTAAGTTATTGATGTTTAACTGAACACGTTTAACTGAATCGCTATGCAGCATCGTTTCCATGGGTGAGCAGCTACAACAGTGAAGTAACCGTCCGATGTCAAAAGTCTAAATAATATGATGACAACACGGTTTTAAAAACAGCTTCAAAAAAAATAATTCAAACAAATAAACATTCACATTTACTGTGTATCAAGGATGCAATTGTCTATCAGTTTAGATACTTGCCCCCGTTTGACTCATCGAAACGGCCCGTTCAGATACTGCAGTCCTATCCCCGGAGAGAGAATCAGCGCATTCTTCCTTTCGCGTGTCAACTTGTCCCTTCTCTGGATGCACGATAATGGTGCTACAACACCAAACACACACACTCACAGAAACACATGTGCATAGGTCGTCAACAGAGGACCCGCGGGCCCAGGGGGATCTGCACACAGACACAGGCTACATATTTATTTGTCTGCTGTGGATTTTTTTTAAACGTGTTCATGTCCTGCAGAGTCATTCCAATGTTGCATGAAAGGAGGAATATATTGCTTAAATAGATGCAGTGCAGGCCAAATATGATTTGGCAGTGCTTGGAACATAATATATTTGCCCAACCTTTTTTGTTTGAGGGTTCTATGTTTCATTTAATTATACCAAGAAGGTTATACTAACCTCAATGATGAAGATATTCTTGTAAGTATATTTTTATTGCAATCATGAGTCACTACATAAAAACCATTTCACAATCAAAATATATATTTTTATTTAATTGAAGGATAAAGGCTTTCTCCCATTTTCTAGCTTTTTGTGCAAGATTACACCCTAATGGGATCATTACAACCATGTCGTAGTTTAATACAAAATTACAAAAAGCAGAAGTAATAATATTTACAGAAACAACTTTGCTGCTGATGTTACAGTTGTATTTTGGTTTCCTTTAATGAAATTAAGATGGCTGCCACCACAGAAGGTTCTGGAGAGGGTACCACAGCAAGACTCGGAGTTTAGTCCACTTTCTTTGGCTTGCGACTTTTCAATATAACAATCCCAGTGAAGGCCCCTAAAGGACAATACATTGTAAGAAAACACATTGAATTAAGAGCATTTAATTAATTAAAGTAATATTGTACCAACTGTATAGGTGTGGACTGGCCAGAATAAAATGCCAGGTTCCTTATGTAGGCTTTTAAAGGAAAACTCCTTGATTTGTGTCTGGACTTGCCCTTGTGGTTGAAAGCAGCGTTACAACAACCTTTTGTCTTGGTTTGAAACTCTGAGAGTGCATGCCCTTCCCACATTTGAGTGAGTGGCCTTCATTGGCTCCCCATATAGCTCTCTTAGGCTCACACTATTTTCTATCCTTACTACTACAGACAACAACATATTTTATTGGCTGTTGTGTTTCAAACATCAGCAGTGACCTGGGGCGACTTTAATGCAATTAAAGAGTGTACCTTTAACTATCTAAAGCTTCAATACTTGGTTTTAACTTCAATACTTTAAATGTCAAGAACTGTTGCAAAGTGTTGTGAACTAGAGAAATGTGCTCACCTATACAGAGGAGGAGTATTATGGCTGCAATGCCAGGCAGAATGACAGAGTACTCCCGTGGTAGAAAGTATTTGTGTAGCACATGATCAGTGTCCACAAAGGGCTGCAGGAAAACATGAAGAATCACCAAGAATCACATATTTTAATGTTGATCATGTAGGCCTCTACAAATAGCACCTACCAGAATGATGACCCAGATAGAGTAGTATGTAAACAACAGGAGACTAAAACCAACCAGACTCATGCCAAATGCTTGGTCTGTTCCTGTAGCCTACAAAGGAAACAGCTATGGTTACAAAATAAGAAATATCATCAAAAAATGTCATTAATATAAATAAATCAAACAAACACAAAATGTAACTGTATGTTACGCATGGTAATATCTGCGGCAATGTCATGGAAAGCAATCTTATCCTCATTTCTTCTCACTACACAAAATGGAAAGCCTATAACTTACTAACGCAAAGTGACAGCGACATCTTGAGGCCATTCAGAGCTAAGCTACATTATGAAGATTTTTTAAAACCTCCAAGACATATAATTTATATAACAAATCAGGCTAGTTGAATAATACGTAAACTGTATTAGCCAACTAGTAAGCCACTTTAGACACGCACCAGATAAGCTCAAACAGTGTAAAACATTTGTCATCATTGTGAATACATTGTGTTCCATCATGAGGTTCATTTGGTTAACATTATAGTGCAGAAAGCGACCGTTTTTAGCTGGGCATTCTATTACGTTGTTTAACGGGTAGTCTTTCTTACCATTTCTTAGAAGTAGTAGGCAACGTTGAAGATTATTATGCTGTTATTATCCCTGCTTTACCTTCTTTCCGCTTTTTCTTCTTCGTGTTTTGTTTAGTCCCATAGACCAGTGTTTCTCAAATGGGGGTACTAGTACCCCTAGGGGTAATTTAATGTACTACAGGGGTTACTTGACAATTTTGTAAGAATAGTAGGCATCTATTTAGGCCTTTAAATGAAGACATAGAAATTCCAATCTGTTTTCTCCTGGAGCTATTTCAAGGGCACTTTTGTACACTTTACTTTTACTACCTTGTATTTTTTTCAAGTTTGAAGCAACCATTTCATTACAAATACTACTTTTATATGATCAAATGCAACTCTTAAGCTATATAAGCTATGCTTATATTAAAGCTTTTTTGGCTTCTGTACTCCCTTTCCATTCCGTTCAAAGCCTAAGTACCCCTTTACCACACTTTTCTCTTCTATGTTTATATTAAAGCTTTTTTGGCTTCTGCACCCCCTTTCCATTCTGTTCAAAGCCCAAGTACCATTTTACCAGGCTATACATTTTTTAAATATAAGCATAGAAGAGAAAAACATAAATATAAAATATAAAATATAAAATAAATATAAAATGAGTACTGAATGAAAATGGTTGCTTCAAACCTGAAAAAATTACATTATGATATAAGTAAACTGTTAAACAATGTGCCCTTTTAATAATAATAATAATAGATTTTATTTGTAATGCACTTTACATTTAGAGCAAATCTCAAAGTGCTACAGGTAAGATCATAAAAAGCATGATTAGAACATTTTTTAAAGTCTAATAGCTCCAGGAGATAACAGATTGGAATTTCAACTTCTTCGTTGTCTATTTAAAGGCCCAAATAGTTACTATTATTCTTACGAAATTGTCAAGTACCCCCTAGTACCTCAAAGTACCCCTAGGGGTACTAGTACCCCCCATTTGAGAAACACTGGTCTACATGACATGTCATACATGGCGTATTTCTTATTTTTTGTTTACATCAGTGTGCTTTGTGAACATACTAAAGGAAGATATACAGTATATGTGTTTAATTACAGTGGGTAAAAATCCTTCTTTCCAGTTACTAGTCATACAATGGTCAATGTGATAATATTTATTATACAGTACATATAATATAGCCAAAATTTAGGACACAGAACAGTTTCCCATCTAATGATGAAGTTACATCACTTTCATATTATACTGTAAATGTATATATTATATCACTTTACTTAAGAGATGCATTAATACAATCTAATAACTCCCAAAGAACCACCTCTTCAGAACCACAGCTAAATAATTACAAACATCTTTAGTGTACTTTCTTAAAATTGTTTTTTTACACTATTTATCCCATATCAACACAGCATATATTTCTGTACAGACTGTAAACCAGCCAGCTGGTCTATAATGCAGCGGAGGTAAATAGATCATTTTATATTTTGATACCACAAATGAGGTTGAATCAAGGAAAAAAGAAAACAGATCACCTGTGTACCTCCAAGAAACATGACCTGCATGCATGGAATATAGGCTAAACAGGAGAAAGATACGTGTGACAAGTATACAGACAAAGGCATTATATTGTGTTGATGAGTATATAACAGAAACAGTGGTAATGCCACTGTGAAGTCACTATACTCCAAGATTAGTCTTTGATACAGGAGTTGATACAGGAGTTGATACAGAAACATAGTGTTTACTAACAATAACAATATTGCATCTAACTCTGGGGCCCAAAAAATCCCATATCCTAAAAAGTGCATTTGTTTACTGAACTCTTTTAGGCACTAGTACTACACAGTGTCATGGTCATGGTCATCAAGCAATCCAATTGCCAATATTATTATGTGGAAATTATTTTTTTAAATTAGCCAATAAACTAAAAATATTCTGATTGACTCATTCTGAATTCATATTCAGAATCAAAGGGCTGGTTTGTAATCAAACATACCCTTTGGCTTTCTGCAACAATGGATTGCAGTTATAATGCATTCTATTATATTGTATAATAGGGAATTATTTCTTTCTTTATGTATTTGCACACTGTAGGTTTCCAAGTGACCTGTTACAATAAACCATCATTTGATTCTAATCTATTATTTCTGTGTTTAATGAATGTAAAACGTGAATATTGCTGAGTGGTATTCGTGTTTTATGTATTTAAAATCATGGATATCAAAAACACAGCATATAACATTCCAATCTAAGCAATGTATCCAATAAGTGCATTAAGGATATTATAAAAAATATATGAAATTAAAAATATCACATTTTTATTTAATTATTTGCATATATTTAAAAACTTGATTAATGATTAATTTCATTTGAAAAATAATGTACTGTGAAGTCAAGGATACCTATTTATAATTTTCAGAGTTGCCATATAATTCCTATAAAGTGGAGGTGGAATGAGTACGTTTTTCACTAGATGCTATTCAAGTATTCTGATCATAGTGGCAAAATCATAGTGTTTCTTATCTGATCACCCCTTATTAAATATACCAGTGGCATTACATCCATGGAAAAAATTAAGAGACCAGAGTACATTAAAAAAATATATTATATATATATATATACACACACACAAATTATATATAACATTATATTTATATTTAATATATTTATATTTATTTTTTAATTATTTAATATGTTTTCATATTTTTAATATTTATATTAATATATTTACAAAAATATGCAATGGTCTCTTCATTTTTATAGTACCATAGTAATCTCATATTTAGTGGTCTGCACCAAACATAATGCTCACAAACTATCAACAACCTGGACATTCCTGACATGTCTTCAGTGTATCTCCTTCCACAGGTCAAGAGAAAAGCAGAGGGGTTGAATGTGGTCCCAGACTGGTTGGTTGTTTGCTACTGAGTCTCAATAACCACTGGTTCAAAGACGTCAGCGGTCCCCCTGCAGAAAAAGCAAACATTCATTAGAGCTCGCTCCTATCAACCCTTTATTGAAATCTTCTGGTGACCTCATACGCACACACTCTGTACCTTCTGTTTGGATGTGTCCCACTGAGCGTGGTCATGGTGCCGTCCTTACTCACAAACAGTCTCAAATTGCTGTCTGTGGAACGACATTTCCAAAGAATAATTCAGCAATATGACAAATGAATAGGTGACATATATGGATGGGATAAGAAGTACAGGTGAGAACTATAAGGTGGGAATATTTCACCTTCAATACATTAAAGGTACACTCCCTGATTGTGTTACAACACCCACAGAACCCCAAATCTCATTGGATCATTTGGATAGAGAACTGTGTGAGCCAAAGAGCCTGGTGGGGGGAGTAGAGAGACGCGCCAGCTATTCAGCACTCAAGGGGCAAGTGCTCTCAAAATGTTCACACCAAAACAATGTTTTTGTATTGCTGGTTTCAAGGGGAATTCTGTACACAAATTGAGAAAAGCCCATTTAAACTCATACCTTCTTTGTTGCTGATATCAGAAAAATTCTGGCTCTGGACGATCTTCTCCACAATATCATCAGCATCGATGCGTGTGTCATCTACATAGCTGGGTTGTCTCTCAACAGTGTCCTTCTTTCTCCTGGAGGGCAATGCATCATGGAATAATTATAGTAAATAGTATATACTATTGAGTGTATTGAGTACTCAATAAGTCAATGTCTGGCACTTAAGCAGGTACTACAACTAATACTGTGTGATATCATCTATTATATAAAGAACATTTTCATTGATGTAATTGTTGAGTATGACAACCTGGAGGCTCTGTTGGATAGTAGGACTGGGGCTGGGGGCAGAGGGGGTCTCTCTGGCTTGTTGGGGGCTGCTTCTCTTTGTGGCTCAGTGGGGTTCGAGGGATGGGGTGGAACGGTGTAGAACATTCCAGACGAGATGCTACTTCCTGTGGAGGCATTTCGATGGTGGCTAAGGTCTGTCTGACTGGAGGAGCTAGAATGCCCGGAGCTATATCCTGAAGGAAAGGAGAAAAGAGGGTTGATTCTTACATATATTGTTACCTACATGCTGTACTATATTATGTGTAACACTGTAACACTGTACCACACAACACTCAATGTGTTGTGTGGTCCTCTATGTTGCTAACATGATGTAACAAAAACGAATTCCACCAGCTTGGCTCTGCGGTGACCAAGCTCTCTGAATCCAATTCATTTCTGTGCATATTACTGCCCACTATACTGTAAATGTAAGTTTATAGGTGAGCTCATCTGACATGTATACGTCATTTATACGTATACATACACACACAAGATACGCATAAACAAACTAACCTGATATTCTGCTGTGCTCGCTGGCATAGCTGGAGCTGCGTAAATGACCAGTGTAAAAGGCCTCATCTGGGGTGGATACACTCTGGTCCCCTTCTTCAGGCACACCTGTCGACAAAACACACAGCATACAATGGTGTCAAATTAATTGTGATTGGACCTTATTATGTATGGCTATGAATTGGTTTTTGGTATTAGCAGACCAAGGGTGCACCAAAATACATAACGATCATTACCTGAGCTACGCAGTGACGACTGTCTATTTTTAAGTGCTCGAGGTCCTCCTGTTGCGACCGCAGGCTTGACATTATTGTTCTCCCCCTTACAATCCAGTTTCAGGGTGGGATCCTGGCCCCCAATATAGACCGATTTTGCTGTACTAGGAGGCCTGAGTAAAGGTGGTGGGATTGGTATTAGTTTGACAGATCAAATTATTTTCCAAAATAGAAACCAGGGCGCAGACTGGGCAGTATGTATGGTGCATGTCAATTTACGACAACTCACGTTTTAAAACAGGGGTCCCCAGATAAAAGAGTCATACCAATTGTTACCTACAAAAATAAATAAATATACATATTGTTACACTTCATTGGCTACATTTAAACACACTAATTTTTCAATTATTATTCAGAATAGTTTATATAGGTCATTTAACCAGCATATTAAATTTGGATATCCCAAATGAGGTGTGTTACACAATAATACACACATGTGGTTGTGTGTATTATTGCCTATGCCTTGTGCCTTGAGTATAGAGTTGTCCTGACGAGTATTCTTGGTGTCATAACCCTCCAGGATACAGCAGCGGGCTGTTGACCCTGAGCCAGCAAATTCTGCCATGTTGAGATCAGCAAAGCCGAGCTAGGGAGACACACACACCGAAAGAAAGACTCATAAATACCATAAACTCCATCACTCAATATTGGTCATGAATTGTGGTGGCTGGTCATTTTCCCTTCACATATTAAAGGCACACTCAGAGGAGCGCCAGCCAATTCAACACTTAATTTGATGTTTCAAACCAAATCAAATATTTTTTGTAATGCTGCTTTCAGCTACAAGGTCAATTCTGGACATAAATTGAGTGTCCTTCTAACGGTTGTAGTGACTTTTTTGTATAATTAACTGCTTTTTATTTGCTTAGTTATCTGACTGTGACAAAGTTTTCACTGGTATGTGAGAGGCGCCAAAAGGTTTATTACGCTACATAAACAATATGCTTGAAATTGAGATATGACCATAGGCACATATAGTGAGGATTTAATAATCGGTTAGTTGCAGCTTGTCAATGGTTTATGGTGTCACATGCCACCATAACACTAAAGCACAGCTAAGTTACATACCCCTGTAAAGAGGATGTTCTTCCCTTGGCTTTTTTAAATCAACAAGACAGTAAAAGGCAGTGTTTTACGAATGAAGGACACATTACTAGTCCAAAAGTTCACATGAATAGGTTAACTATAACTTACTGCCTGCTCAGCTGACTGTGACATTTTAGAAATAATTGTTGCTATTAAATGAATGAAGGTACACATTTCTGAATAATTTACTGTCTGCTACTTAATTTATTCTTAAACTAAACAGATTTAATCTAGAAAGCATTACCTTAGAGAAAGCCTTTCCTCCTTTAAGCTCCTGTAAAAACAGAATGCAAAAATAACTGAGTGGGCAAAAGCTGTTTCTGCACAATAATGTATACATTTCCTAAAAACGAATTACCCAGAGCAAGGGATGATGGGAGTTGGAGTTTACCTTGCGCACAGACACCCTACAGATACATGGATCCAGGACTCCAGTAATTGAACTGGCGCTCAACTTGCACACAAACGAGAACTTCTTCTGCCAGCGGACACAGTTCTGCCTCACCTCCTCTCTGCATACAATGATAAGCCATTCACACTCACCGTCTGCTATTGTTTGGTATATAACAATATATTGTTTTATTATTTATGAATGTTATTTTTAAAATATATTTTATACTGTATTTTTCATGTTATAATTACATGGGTGGTGGCTCAAAAAGTTTAATAACTGCTAAACAGCACAGGTCTTCGTTCTGAATAAGGTCTAATTTAGAATGGAGCATTGTAACTATAGATGACCAAGCTAGGTGACAAGATAGGTTAGTGGATAGGACGGAAGGACATCTCTTCTCTTTCCTGTAAGAACCTTGATGACATGGTGAAGATACTGTATACAGTATAGCAGCACTGTAACTGTAAACAGGTGTTCATGGGCACCCCCACTTCCCTGTCATAAACCGTGGCAGTTCATCTTAAAAGGGAAGCTAAAGACATTGCCACTTCCCACAGTTACTGGAGATTCCACACAATAGTGGCTGCTAAATAGTAAATATCTGCATCTTAATGAGTATTAAAACTATCTCATTCCCCCAAATGTTCTACTCCACATACTGAGACCTGTAATGTATTTCAATAAGGAGATAAATGAAAGGAAAGGATTGTCACTTGCCGCTAGATAGGACAGTGGCCGTGTTTTAGCAAAGAATAATGATTTCCACAGTCTGACTCACTACTGCCATATTCTCACATCATGCCTTCCTTCTAACACACACTTACACTATAGCAACCCATAGTATTGGGCATGTTCCAACTTGGGTGAGAAATCTAGATGTGATCTGTCTCAGTCCAGATCATCTCAAACCATGATGCAGATTTCAAGAACAGTACAGTACTTCTTGAAGCCACTGAACTAGTACATAGAAAAGAATATATTGTGACTGCATATGAGGAAGACCTAACTGACTGTTGACCTTTCTTTGCAAAACACAAGTGCAGACAACACACGCAAAAAGAGAACAGAAAAAGCCCTGCGGAAATCAGAGAAATGTCTTCCAGTTCTAATGGATGTATTAGATCAATTAAAATTTTGTTTAATTTAAATCTAATTTTAAAGAAAAGCTTGAATGACGAATATTTAGGAAAATTCGTAAAATAATGAAAGCAACTTCCATATCCTAAAATTATGTAATAGATAGATATTTTCACAAAATAAAATAAAAATCCTTGTATCGTTAATCACATGTCAGTGTTTCAACTGACCATTAAAATATATACCTTGTTTAACAGTGCAATAAAAGCTGTGCTAACCACTGCATTCCTCTGAACTCTGTGAGGACATAGCTACCGCTGGGCAGCTCCGCGTGCCACATGCCAAACATGCACTAACAAGAATTGATAGATATTCATCAACTACGCAAATATGGAAATTGAGACGATAAGGGAGTCTTTGTGTTTCTTCAATGTGCAGTTTGCCAAGTAGCCAAATGAAAGCCCAGCTCAACAGTTTTCATTGAGTCCATTCAAAATGTTGGCTACACCATAAACATCAAAGTAGGCTAATTGCTAAAGGATTATTGTTTTTGTTTCCAAATTGAACCAATAGCAGTTATTCTTCGAAAACCTAGTGAATTAATGAACACGACAAATCCACCAGTCTTATCTGACAATGTTCTGGTGGAAGTAGCCTAACAAATAACATGCTAACCACAGCTCTTCTTGTAGAAAAAATAAATGCTATCTTTACATTGCTTTACGATAGATTTTCTATGTAGACCCTTCAATTCTGCTGATAAGAGGTGACATGACTCTAATGTGGTTTACCTGGATGACAATATGGCAAAGTCCCCACCATCTATCAATCGGATCTTGCAGAATAGCACCCCGTTGACAAACGGCACAGCAGCAAGCTCCTCCAGCGTGAAACAGGTTTGAAACTTGAATTTCTTCTTTTTTATTAAAAAAGCCATTGGTCGATGTGATGGATCAAAATGTCGACAAACCATGCAGCTGATGAAAGTTAAATTAAAACAGAAAATATATTAGATGTCGTTAAGGCCATTTAATCATTAAGGCTATTTTGTAATTTTAAATCTGATATGACTGTTATCAGGCGATAAAGGTAAACTTCACATAATGAATTGTCCATAGACTTCCTGAAACAAATACATTAAAATGCCTGAATTGTTGAATTTGTGTTGAGAGTGGTTATATTATTCATTGCCATATCAACGAATATGAATCTGGAGCATTCTCTCAAATGCTACAGACTTGCCACGCAAACACTTAATTCTACGTTTTATTAAAAGCAAATCTTACCTTACCGAATCTAGGCCTACTCTTCATAGTTGGTCTGTTAAATATTTGTTATCCCGCTATCATGCTGCTCTACGATAAAAAAAATACTAATAGAAACTTTCTAAATGTAAGACAGTCGTTCGCCCCACCGTGCCTACAGACAAATTTCCTTCCCGAAATCGGAGAAGACCCTTGAACATTTAGGGACCGTCAATAAAGTTATACATAGGCTACAAGTAAATAGGCTTACACAAATTAAATTCACACGTGATTTATCATAAAGAGAATAGTCGTGCAAGTTATAGCCTACACAGGTTTGATGTATGTTAACAGAACTGTAACAAGTAACAAATATATTACTCTTACAAAAATGTGCCAGAGTCCATAAACTTGGCGCTGTTACCAAAATGTATAGAAGCCGATTTGATTGGATTACACTTTACAATGTTTTTTAAACCAATAAAATAGCCATAGGCTATAGCAATGTTACATATGTGGGAGCTGCAAATAAAGTGGCAAGAAAAAGTAAGTTAACCCTTTGGGATTACCTGCATTTATCGTTTGCCACCGAGCACTTTGACATTCCACTACGCTCCTGGGTATATGTTTTGTGGACTGTTGAATTGTTTAGGAAAAACGCGCGCACTATATAGCGTAAAAAGGGCACCGCATACCAACATAAAAACATCATCCCAACGGTGATGTACGGTGGATGGAGCATCATGATTGGGGGCTGCTTGGCTGCCTCGGGGCCTGGGCAGCTTGCCATAATCGAGGGGGAAAATTATTTTATCATGTTCATCAAGGTATTCTACAGGATATCGGTGGCAGCCCGCCAGCTGAAGCTTAAGTTGGGTGATGCAGCAGGACAATGAGACTAAACATTGTAAATCTACTACAAAATGCGATGCGGGGGAATGACCTCAAGAGAGTCGTTCACACCAGACATCCTAAGAATATGACTAAGTTGAAGCAGTTCTGTTAGGAAGAATGGTCCAAAATTCCTCCTGAACGTTGGTCTGATTACTATCGAAGTTCTTGTTCGAGGTTATTGCTGCCAGGAGGTTCGACAAGCTATTAAATTCACGTACCTTTTCTTTTTCCACCAGCACTATGAATGTTTAATGGGTGTGTTCAGTAAGACATGAAACGATTGTTTATGTGTTAAATTTGTCTATACTGTAGACTTTTGACCAAAGGGTTCACATACTTTTTCTTGCCACTGTATATTGTAAATGCAAATACATTGATTTCTGTCACAGAAATATTCACATTTAAACATAAACTCTTAGCCTGTGTTCCTAGACCTAGACAGATGCCTCCAAATGCCAAGGCTCATTGAAATCATTTCCACCAACAATTGTTGAAGTTGAAGTGAATGTAGGTAATGTTAGCTACACAACACAGAACTACAGTATGTACAGTACAGTAGCTACAACATATATGATGAGAATTCTAACTTTCATGATCCAAAGGCATAAAAGCAATGTTTCAACTGTAAAAAAAAATCCTGATATTGATTGGTATAACAAACAAATATGTTTAAAAAATATGTACACGTTTAGGTATTCCCAATTTCTCACTATGCACAGCAAATAGTTAGGATTTGCTAGAAATCATTTTGTCAAATCATACTTTAATCACTGAGGACCCTCATAACTGTATGTAACTGAATCCGGCCCTCTTTGAGATATTAAAAAAATAGGACAGCTTAAACACCACTTTCTTGAGTCATACAGTATGCATACGTAAATTGAAATCATAAAAATATAGCGTTATACAGTTTCTAAGGCAGCACTGGATACATTTCCTGCGTTTGCAGTGCATGCATGGATTTGAGTACATTTAAATTTGTACAATAAAGACAGAATGGAAGTCTACCCCCTTAGCACTGCTCCTAATCGTGCGAGTAAACACACACACACACACACACAATGTCAATTACGTCTCCTCTGCTTGTGGTGGTGGTAGCGGAGATTTTGGCCTGATCTGCTCTTCTGTTCCGGATCCATCCGTGATCCCTGCTGCTGCGGTGCTGCTGGAGTTGGTCACCTCTGTCCCACTCTGCAGGAATTTGCGCAAGTCTTTCAGTGCAGGCCTGAGCATCTGCACTAAGGCCAGCAGGGCCGCCTGGGTGCCTTCCAGGGCCTGTGCCTGTCTCTCCTGGGCGTAGGCCTGCGCCTCCTGGGATCGTCGCATCATCTGTAGCAGCTCGTTCTGGCCCTCCAGGTGCTGAGCGATCTGCCTTATGTGGACGTTGGTGACCCTCTGCTCCTGCAGGAGCCGGGCTGAGTTGAGGGCGATGCGGCTCTTCAGCTCTTGCGGCTTGGACTGGCCTTGTGACAGTGGAGGTGAAATGGAGCCTGATGCCAGCATCTCCACCGGGGCCTCCACAGCGGTTACCACGGTGGGAGTGGCGTCACCCACGGTGGTGGTGCAGTACTCTACCACACCTCCCTCCTCCAGTGTGTGGTACGTGGTCTCAGCTGATCGATAACAAGGACAACATGTTAGTGGATGTTGACGTTTCTTTTCGGAGGGCAAAAAGCTGAACTTTCATTAAAAGAAACACACTGTGTGAGTGTGAATAGATGTCTCTGTAGGGCTACTAGGCTAGTTTGCACCTTGCACACAATATTCAGTAATATTCAGTACTACTACTGAGTACTACTACTGAGTAGGTGTGGGCCCCTCCCACACCTACTCGGGTGTGGGAGGGGCCCACTCTCTCACTGCCGATAAGGGTACACTTTCTTCCTGTCTAGTCTTTAAACAGAGAAATCTGAATCGACACGACTTTTACAATTACAATTAGGTCATTTAGCAAATGCTTTTATCCAAAGCGACTTACAATTACATGGTGCTATTACATGGAGCAGACAGGGGTTAGGCATCTTGCTCAAGGATGCTTACAAGTAGGCCAACTCTGGGGCTTGAACCCACGACCTTCAGGGCGGGAGTCCAACAGCTAGATTTTAATTTATCTTAATTTATTTGGCTGATCAGACGGTTTGAAGTTATGATGCAAAAATGTCATATACTACTAGAGACTGAACAAGCAGTGTGTGGACCTGCCCACACCTGACTAAGTCTGATCAGCCACATGAACTCTAAACACCTGAGTGGACATGGACTTCAACAATTCATTTAGACAGGCCAGGGAGAAAGTGGACCACTCATTGGTAGCACTTCTTGGTCACTTGTGAAAAAGGTCTATTGCTAGGAAGGATATTTTCAAAATGGTTGTGTATATTGTATATATTCCAATATCATACCTTTCAGGTGAAATAAGCTGGTAATGAATGCGACATTATGCTACTGGTATTTAATAGTGATGATGAGAAATACTCACAAAAATGTATAAAACAGCGTAGCCTTTGTGTGACCCTGCAGTTGGACCCCACATCCCTATTGCTGCCATCCGGCCCCCCCCCCACACAGCACCTTATTGTGTTTGTGTATAACTGTATGGCTCTGTGCCATACAAATGGGGGTGGGTAGTCCAACCAAAATAGCAGGTGTGAAAGGTACCTCAGACCACGGTCCGGACCAAGTGACCATATTTTGGTCCGACCAAACAGGTGGTCTCGGTTCGCTTGTAGTGTGAACTGTAAAAACACTTTTTTGGATGGTTTGGACTTTCTGACAAATTAGAGGAAGCAATACAGTGAGCAACATGTCATACTCTTGCTCTCCATTGACTTTGTATTGCCTGAAGGTGCCTCCTCATCACTTTCTTTCTAAAAGCTGCTGTGTGACGGTATGCACTACCTACAAGGTAAATAACCCCAAACTAATATTTTAATAAGTTGTCGACCGAAAAAATAGCCTTTAAGGAGACAAAAGTGGATATAGGCAAGAGACAGAGCGCAATGCGTAGTATTATTATTACTCTGAAAAGTACGCCGACTTGAGAGGAACACAATCAGTGCCACACCTAGCTAAAAACATTTGATATTTCACCATGTCAAAGGATTATTAACAAAGTTTTCCCATTCTTATTGCTGATGCCTTGCGCCATATTGTCTGCATCCACATAAGAGGACGCACGCCCATCTACACCCAATCAATTTGTATAGTGAGTATATAGTATATAGTATAGTGAGACGCAGCCTACGCAGGTGATATGGTGAAGTGCGCTCGCAAAATGGCAATGAGAAACCAAACCTGAAAAGATCAAATGTAACAACACCCTAAATAACCAAAACACAGGAATCGGCAAAATATCGGCAGAAAAAATACACCGGCGATGGATTCAGCCCATGGTCAATTCCCGAAGTATTCGCCATATCACCCAACCTTAGTTCAGATTTTCATCTCGCAGGACCAGCACAGAGCATGCGCAGTAGTGTCTTCTGTGCTTACTGTGCGTCCAAAAATACATGCTTCTGCCTGGTGATGACAAGGCACAAGCATGTTTTATATTATATATTTATAATAATTTTAGGGGCACATGTTTTCTAATGGCCATAACTGTGGAATAGGCATTTAGAGCAGGGCAGCATTTGGCTGTAGTACCAGCAATTGGCCACCATACCAGTTGGAGCAAGCCTCACTTCCCGCCCCTATGGGCTTGACACAATCAAGGAGTGTCCCTTTTAATTCAAATATTAGGTGATGAGACTACTTACCGCTCAGTGGTTTTGCTTCATCACAAACAGTTCCTGCACCCGTTGGAAGAGCTGGAATAAAATGTAACAATTGTAAGGGATATAGGGCAATAGCAGGACAATGCTACAGGGTGGAGACATTTGTATTTTTAAGTTTAGGTTAAGTTGTCCTTTATTTTCCCACACAGTGTCCCTGTGGGGAAATTAGTGCTCGGCATCTAATTTGTCATTCTAGTTACAGATTTTTTTGTTTGTAAACGGGCTGCTAATGTGTTTCATGTATCTTTAAGTGGGTGGTATCCTTTCGGGTAGCAGTTTTTTATTTCCCAGACAGTTTTATGAAGGGAAAATAAAAAAATCTGCATCAATATAAATAAATTAGTGACAATAACCAGGATATAATTTAATATCCAGGTGGGGGTCCTGGAATGGATTGCATTGTATCCATAATGAGATCTTAGTATAAAT
Organism: Percopsis transmontana; assembly: GCA_025447815.1. NCBI lineage: Eukaryota > Metazoa > Chordata > Actinopteri > Percopsiformes > Percopsidae > Percopsis > Percopsis transmontana. The sequence goes on from JAOEHI010026886.1 coordinate 36,408, forward strand.
ATTTCCACCATGGTCTGAAACCAGCAGATGGAGTCACAGTCACATTCATTGATTTCCTAATAATCCAGGACTGACCATTAGCATGTAACTAACACTCAAAACTGTTTGAAAAGTTCGTAAACTTACTCTCTGTGAGCGTGACGGTAGCTGTGCCCATCGTGACAGGTAAAGTTATCTCAGCATCTGAGTCACCCGAAGGTAAACTGATGATAGTCGCTTCTCCCAGGAGATTACAGATCCTCTGCTGCATAGCAGTGAGGATGACGGGAACTGGAGTGCAGTCGGCAGAGGTCCCCTCAATTGCAGCTCTGGCCTGGGCCACTTTACGCCGAACCTCTGTCTTCATATCGGACCACTTCTTTTTAACTTCAGCCAACTCTCTTGGACAAGTTGTTACGGCGTTTACCTTTTTCAGAATTTCCACCCAGGCATTATTCTTTGCAATGTGGGTGACTCCAGCATTGAAGTGGTTAACGAGTGTGTGCTTTTGTTTCTCTATTTCCTCCACTATAATTTCTACCTCTCTTTCCGAAAAATTCATTTTTCTCTTTTTCGCAAGCGATGCCATAATTAAATTAATTCGTAATTACGAACGATATTTGTGCGTATTGTACGTAAAAATTGTAGGATTTACTCAACTGATGTGCGCAACGTAATGGCTTCCAGAATCGGCTTCTTCTTCCTACTAACAACGCATACGTTAGCTGCATTTTGCCCCGCCTTACGTTGTCCCATTTGTTGAATACACCAAAATCATCACCGTGGTTCCTGTTGCGGTTGGCTGAATCCAATGCCTGTTAGTCATCCAGTGGTCATAAAGCCACACCATATTATTCAACGGTGATGTTACGTTTATATCTACGGGTCTACCACCACACAATTGCGACTGTGTTTTTATTGACATGACTTTGTAACAGAGGGATATAATATAAAATATATTCATGGATGTTATAAACATTTATGACATATGACCACTGCACTGCCCAATATTATTCTGTAGAGCATATATTTGTTGCTTACTGTAGGCTAAATGTATCTCTTTAATTATTTTGGGATTTAAACGTTTTTGCCATGTGAGTAGGCCTAGAGAAAATAACTAAAGGGAGGTTGTCTGTCTAAATGCCAGGTTATCTGCATCTGCTTAATTATATCATATTTTAAGGAAATATGGTTTGCTTTAGTGACTGAGTGCACCACCATGGATGAAAATGTATGCCGGCAGAAGTAGACAAGTGCCTGTAGTCCAGTAGTTCTTAGAATACAGCATAGACTGTACAGTAGCCTACATCCATGCATGTAGTCCACAAAGCTGGCTACACTTATGTATCGCGTGACCGAACGAGAATTTACGCACCCCCGGTTTCGGAAAGTTTCGGAAGCAAATGGGTATTTCGTCGGGCTTTCGGCTGTGAATACAATAAGCAAACCGCTCGTTCTCTCATGTGTCTTTGAAACCGGCATCTCGTGGAGCCACTTCCAATTCGTATAATCTGTGATATTATTCAAGCCATACAGCAGTGTAGCCTACCGTATTTCAAACCAGCGGGCAGGCGTTTCGAGCCTCATTCGACACCTCACCTCATTCCATCACTTCTCTACGGGTTGTTCGACATGTAGCATCAATGGTATCGTATTATCAACACTAGAGATAGTGGAAATACTTGATTTTTGACGCTACTAAGCAAAGTAACTACATGTAATTGTTTTGGCATGTAGCGACATAGGTTATGCATGACGTCTAACCACATGTGACGTGTAGCCTGGGTGGAGTGAGAAAATATCGTTAGCGTGTTAGTGGAATGCCAGCTAACCGATAGCTGACTATATAGATAGCCTTTTAAACAGTAGAAGAGCCATTGTCGTACTAGTCCGACATTTAACGGAACGGACGAGGCAAGCGTTCGTATGATGCACCAGCAAGGGTCTTTGATGCCCTCTTTGCTGAGCGGGGTTTTCTGTCAGTGCCGGCCGACCGAGGACCATAGCGGGGTCGACCCGGGCGGTGGGGGCGGCCATGCTGGGGAATCTCATTCATCTTTTCCGGCAGCTGAGCCACGCGTCCCCAAAACTTTTGCTTCAGAAGGGGACCCAGAATCATGTCAATCACCGCATCCATGTGAACTATGCGGAGGGCCAGAGCAGGACCACAGAATGAAGGTGTTGTTCCAAGTCTTGGATGTTAACGGAGACGGCGGAATATGTGTCAATGATCTGACGATCGGGCTAAAAAAATTAGGGGTCCATCGTACAGAGCATGAACTCATGGTGAGTATATCAGTTATATACAGGCAGCTCATGGACATGAAAAGAGTATGACTGAATTTCAATTATGGATAGTAGTCTACTAATTAGGGTTAGGAAATAGAAGCATGGATTTAATTTTTTTAGTTCAGAGTATATTGGGGTTTACATTGCTTACACTGGAGTGGACATTTTACTACATGCATATAAACTTCAAAATCATTCAATCCTCAAAATAATTGCTAATGGCGTAAATATCAGCAAAGTGCTCAATTCCCTAAGAGCTTAGCTAACAGTGTAGGAAAGAGAAGGATTTTTGTTTTTGGATAAAGGGTTGTCATAGAGAATTTCAGTTTGTGAGTGTAATGAGGTAGAGAGGTCAGTGGCAAAGGTACCAAGGTGGATTCTGAAGAGATGGGTCTTAAGTCTTCTGCGTTAGATGTGTAATGACTCTGCTGTCCTGACTGCTGCATTAAGCTCATTTCACCAATGCGGCGCCAGGACAGGAAAAATCGAGACTGGGCTGAGCAACTCTTGTGCCCTGGTAGTGACTGAGGTGCCAGCCGACCAGCCGAGGTGGTAGATCAAAGTGCTCTGGTTGGAGCTTGGGACCTGGCCATTGCTTGGAGGTAGAGAGGGGCAGTTTGCTTTACTGTCTTGTAATAAACGCCGGAATAGGGGCATTACAAGGGAGAGCTTGGGTTGGTGTGGCATTTTGAACACGCTGTAAGGGTCTGGGATCACTAGAGCTTGGACCAGGAGCTGCACCCCTTCTCTTGTGAGGAAGGACCTTATCCTTCTGATGTTGCAGAGAATCCATATGAGATGTGATTATAGAGCTAGGAGATCTGGTGTGAAAGGAGAAGATTTGGGTCCCAACACAGATCCTTGTGGAACCCCAGTGTTGAGTGAGCAGGGTTTGATAGGATAGGACTTGATAGGAGCAATCTGACAGATAAGACTCAAACCAGGAGAGCGCAGAGCGGGGCGGTGGGGCAATGCCCAGCTCATCTAGAGTCGATAGTAGGATCTGGTGGTTTACCATATCAAATACTGCACACAGGTCCAAGATGATGAGGAGAGGGAGGAGACTCTAGCAGTGTAAGGGGCCTCTATCACCATGATAAGAGCAGTCTTAGTGGAGTGAGCAGCCTTGAAACCAGACTGGTGAGGGTCCAGGAGGTTGTGTTGTGAGAGATATAAGGAAAGTTGGTTAGAGACTGACTGCATGCTCAGGAGTTTCAGATAGGACAGAATAGAGAGATACCAGTCAGTAGTTCTAGGCTACGAATGCGTTTAGGGTTAGTTTCTTCAGCATGATGCACCTAGATCACACATAATGCAATAGCATTCTTTCATAGCCATTATATAATTATTCAGAAGTCAAGAAATTGCTTCTTCTTTTTTTAAACTTCCTGTATCTCTCTGCCACACATAGCAATGTTATGCCCAAAAAACACTTAATTTAACTTACAAATATTTGAATAACTGCTTGAATATTCCACAATACACTGCCATGGCAATATGGGTAATTTAGATACAGTGAACAGTGAAGTCAATTTAACCTGGGGGATGCATTAAAAATGGATGTTAGTGAAAGGTATAGGCCTAGGCAAAATGGGCAAAATGTTAAATATATGTATA